>OY744540.1:34639466-34661966 GCA_963556195.1 Sepiola atlantica
TAATAATAATAATAACTAGCGAGACCTGTGTAAATTACACAAAATGATATTTCAATACTAATTATCTTCTTCCTAACCTATACATGTTTGAATAAAATATGATAAAATTTGACTTGTATATTTATTTTAAAACATATCTTCCCGGTCGTCCCCTCCCTACCTTCCTCTCACCCCCTTCGATGTAGAAAAACAATCTCAGAGGTTGGTTGGGATTGAAGTTTTAACCAGTCGCACTGACGTCAAAAACAGTCGTCGAAATCGTACGACTCTAACATTTTCGCCAAAGAGGAATAATTGAAATATTACAAAAATTAGGTGACTTGAATGCTTTTCCAAATTCAGATGCGGCATACATGTGCAGATTTTGTTATGTATAAGCATAACACACGAACGCACACGATATCGTATTAATATATAGAAGATAACATATATATATATATATATATATATATATATATATATTGATACAGAAAAATTAGTACAACATTCGTACCGTCGGTTTCAAGCACAGAAGGACTTAGCCATCCGGCTCTCTTCAGCTTCGCCCATTGTCCTTCAACCATTTTTTCTCTTAATATTTATAGTTTATGAAAATAATTCTATGAAGGAAAGTATATTATTTAAAAAAAAAATCGGTTTGCAACATAATAGATAGGGCGCCTTAAGCGATACCGAAATTTAATTCTATAAAATATTTATGTGTGTATGGGAATGTTTGTGTTGTGTTTGTGTGATGTTTGTGTGTTCTATATAGAAAGAAAGGTTAGAGAATTTATTTAAAATCTAAAAATGTATTCTTATGTAAAACTTACGAGAGAAGGCAATGGAAGTATTTCCGAATCTCTGAATTTATACTTAAGGGGGCTATGAGTGCATAACCTCCTTAACATTTAAAATGCATTCCATTGTTATGAAATTTAAATCGTAATCATAAATTTTAGACGGTGAAAACAATAGAAGTTGTCCGAAATCTCTAAGTGTCCTTCTAAACTAAGTGATCTATGGGGACCGAACCTTTTTTAAAACTTGAAATATATCTTTTTTTAATGACATTTATATCAGATGTATAAAATTCTCCGAGGGAGACAATGTTAATGGCCCCGCATATCTACGTGCGCCTACCTCTAAGTTACCCATAGGGGCAGAACCCCTTTGATACTTTACGTACGTAGATCTGATTATAATTATATTTAAACGATATGTATATGACACTATGAACAAACTTATTTCAAACACATCGGAGAAACGTGCTCAACATCGGCCAGAAAGTGGCGTTGTTGCGGTTGGGCTGAGGTGTAGTTCTGTTCAGTCTCAAGAGGTTCACTGTCA
This sequence comes from Sepiola atlantica, assembly GCA_963556195.1. NCBI lineage: Eukaryota > Metazoa > Mollusca > Cephalopoda > Sepiida > Sepiolidae > Sepiola > Sepiola atlantica. The sequence continues at coordinate 34,640,796 of OY744540.1, forward strand.
CAGGTGTTAGTTTCTCTTTGAGAAGTTGCTTGTTTATCACTAATCGCCTGAGGTGCCCCTATTTTGGAATACCCACGCATTTTTTTAGGGTCAGATTGCGCTGATCCTAGGAAAGGTAAATAAATAAACCACTAATTTGGAGAGTTTTCCAAGATTTCCAGCTTCTACCGACTATATTAGGGGACGAAACAGAAAGCGGGCGGCAGTAAAACAAAGAAAATAATATGGTGTTATGAGCATAGTGAGAAAGTACATAGTAGTGATCCTCATTCAATCTAGGACAACGCCGTGTCTTCCTACTACTATATAAATAATCATAACCCAAAAGAGGGCGCAGGCCAGTTTTATCACCAAATTATCATTACTATGAATTACATCTTGCGATTTAATGATCTATTTTAAATAATTCATTTATCGCCTTTTATTTTTTTATTTTACAAATAAAAAAAATCATGTAATAAGAACACTAGCGGGTTATTTAGCTTATAAAGCTTTATTTAGTTTAATTTGTTTGTTTTGATTTTTTGCGACATATCAACCCTTTTTAGGTGATAACATTCTGAATTGAGTAATTTGTGGTAAAATATATTGTGTATGGTGTTTGTTTTACTTATTCATGATGCACATTCATGTATATATGACCGGATACTGTTTCACGTTTATTCAACTTTGAATTGTTTTACACACAAGATAGATTAGGTATATTATCTATAGACAGGTCTTATTAAATATTCAACTGTAGGTTATGATTTAATAATAATAGCAATAATAATAACAATAATAATAACAACAATAATAATAATAACAATAATAATAAAAATAATAACAATAATAATAACAATAATAATAACAATAATAATAATAATTTACAAATGAATATATAAGCAATTATATAATCTGACCCTAACCCTAAATTTAACTCTACGAAAAAATATAGTCGCACTAACATTGGTCGATAACGGAGGAAACATTTCTGAACAGTTTGAGAATATTAAAAAAAAACGACAAGAGAAAGCACTACCCAGATGTCGACTGGTATAGAATGGAGACTACTAGTGTGACAGTATCAGGTAGCTCCAAGGAGGTGGTGGGGGCCCAAGATACAGTACCAGTATGAGTTGACCGTGAGCCTATGAAGATTGATGGTACAATTAGCGCGCTAGTACGAATAGAGGAAAGAAAATCTTTAAAATCCCTGGACGGAATTGAACAGCTGGAAATGAGAAAAAGAAAACCGATTTTTTTTATGGCTTACAATAGACAGGATAAACACGAATTAATTTCTCAAAGTCGATATGAAGTTGGCCACGGAGGAGGGGTTCTTGACATCTGAACTCCGTGGAGGGGGCTTATAGTGACGGTCGAGTGTTAAATCTCGAATCATGTCAATTAGTTTTAAGTGGTCGCCCGAGAAAGATAACAGTTGGTTAATTACCCCGCGAGACAGTCCTGATATCTTTCAGCTGTTGTCGAAATCAAACGACATACTGGAGGATAAAAGTTATTGCAAAAAAGAGAGATACTAGTATTAATTAACTTATGTTGAGTGACGCGCGGCAGAAATAAACGATCATAAAAGAATTTAGAAGCTGTGTCTAAATTACGTTTAGAAACTCTGGATAAACGCAATAACATTTATTCTCAGGATAAATCAGAGACGACCGTGAAACCCTCCCAGGTAGAGGCGAAGTATGTCTCGATAAAAGGCAAGCGAGAACAATTTCACAAAGACAGTTTAGTCACAGAAGGAAAGAGAGAGTGAGAGGTCGTCGACCGCTGACGCTGTCAGTTGGTGAAGCCGTCAGTTACGAGAGAATCGGACGAAAGAACTCGCCTCTGTATTTTCCCCGCGACATGTCAGTTTGTGTATGTACTTTTCTTGTCGCGAACTTAGAACAGATTTTCGCTGACAACGATCTAGACGCCCAGAATGATTAGTATCCGTTGATCCGACTAACACACGCAGTTAAACTTTGAGATTATCGAACGGCCTAGCTTTGTAAACAAACCAGTGACATTATTTTTAATTATTTTTTTTAAATAATTCTTCTTCTAAGAAAATCAAACAAAGTCGTTACGGACTTAATTCTTTCCATTCAACTGTTCTGCATGAAATGAACTTCACTTCACAGCGATACAAGGTTGCTGACCCAACCCGGTTGATTTCTCACTGATCTAAACAAACACAACGTGAGAGTGAGTAGTCGCTGGACCAGACGTTTCAACATCGACAACCTTCATCAGAACGACAACTTCTTCTGAGCAGTACCGGGCGACCAACCGAACTCGGAATGACTGAACTGGGTGGGGAGTGGGGTACCCTAGTATTCGAAGAGGGCTTATTCTATCTCAGATTCCAGAGAAAGCTATCGGTCGTTATTAAAGAGCATCAAATAATAAACGGCTGTTGCGAGAATGCAAAATGATCTGCAATGGTGATCGAAAGATGACAATAGTACTGGGAATTAGGGAAAATTGTTGTCACTCAGACTCCAGGGAAAACACCTCTTTTTTCTAGTCACAAATAACCGAGAATGACTCGTGAGAAGTCACAGTAAATAAGAAATAATAATTGGAAAGAAGTTTGTTATTTTATTCCTCATTAGAATGGCACCTTCTATAGTTTATTCTGGTCGTTGTTAATGTGCATTTGTCTGCAACGTTCAGACGTACCCCCGGAGAATATATGCAATTAAAATAATAGGTTTTTGCTGTGGAAAGTCTGCATGGGATTTTGTTCCCCCAGAGAGTAAACACCATTTCCTGCCACCATAAAATATAATCTGCTCGTCTCACATCGGTAATCAATAGTTGGGCTTCCATACGATTCTCAATCAATTGACTCCTTTTTATGGATAGCTCATCATTGTTAGGACTTATTCCATTATTTATGATAGAAAATTACTCGACAGTCTCAGCTATAACAGCCGAATGGTGTACGTTTATCCGCTTTTCACGTTTTTGCCATGTTATGAAACATACAAATCAATATAATAAAAGTGATCGTACGTGTATCCGTCTCGCTTCAGTAAACACGCATGCAAATTTGATTTTCATTATCAACCAAGGAGAGGCTTAATCTTCGTAATAACTAGTAATAATAGAACGAAAGAATAGAATAATCACGTGTGCTAATGAATTTTTATAAAAAACAGATGGAGAAGCTTAATGAAAATAATATTTCATCATCATGATAAGAAAGAATAAATAATTCCTTTCATTTTCATGTAGACACACAAAACATACTCGTATACTTATTTTTGTCGTTGAAGTTGTCTTTATTATTATTATTATTATTATTATTATTATTATTATTATTATTATTATTATTATTATTATTATTATTATTATTAAAACCGAACGATTGGAGAGAGAGAGAGAGAGAGAGAGAGAGAGAAAGAGAGAGAATTGTGACTTTTTTCTCATCGATTATGTTTGGTTTCGTTCTCTTATCGATTAGTTTTGTCTTCTATTCTCATCGATATATATATATATATATATATATATATATATATAATACTTATGAATAAATATTAAATTACATATATATCTATATCTCTATATATATATATATATATATATATATAAAGAGAGAGAGAGAAAACAAGTTTTGTATGATTTATCTTTCGATCAGTTTAGTCTCTTTATCGATTAATTTTGTTTGTTTTTCTTATCAATAGACAGGGGGGAGAGAGAGAGAGAGAGAGAGTTTTGTCTTTTTCTTATAGATTTATTTTGTCTTCTTGTCGATTAGCTGTGTCTTCATTTTTCTTATTGATTAGTTTTGTCTTCTTATCGATTAGTTTTGTCTTCTTTTCTCATCTGTTAGTTTTGCTGCAATAATTTCAAGTTACGAATACAAATTAAATTGCAACCCGATAGCGATCCGGTGAAGCTTGCTAGTTATAAATAAACACACCGTAAAATGTATATTCGTACGAATCAGCATGTTACTATTTGTAAGCTGTTTTGATTTTGTTGTTAGCTTTGGTGTGCATTGTTCTTACTAGGATCGGTTACTTACAGCAAAGACTACAAAAACGTTACCAACATCCATAGTGAGTGCTGCTATATAACTGCCAGGATTCGAACTTGGCACTCCACTTCTCTACCATCACTCAAAAGTAGCATGAGGATTATTTATACCAACAAAAGTAGAGGAACTAAGCAACTCCTAGTCTGGATATGGCTCTATTTTCCATCTAAAACTTCGACGCTGATTTTAGAACAATCGACATATAATATTACATCTGAAACCTCGTTTTTGTCTTTTTAGTGACGGAATTAAGCAATATTCGTTTTTTACGATTCTTTTATTATGTGGTTGCATTTGTATGCTTAATCTTGTACTTCTTTAGCATTTCATGGATATACTTAGTCATCACCTAATATTCAATGAAGACCATCGGACTGTATTTGAGCGGAGGGCTGAGATTGCTTAAGCGCGACAGCGGTGCGATCCTTTTGAGACTTTTTTCAGAGCTTTCCTTGGCACGTGATCTTTTTTATTGATCTACGGCTGCTGGCCGTTTTGACTTTTTTCTGCGAGTCATCAGGTTAGCAAATAGTTGAAGCGTGAAACCCGAGTGCGTACGATGAAATCTTTATTGTATAGTATTTAAACAACAACAACAGCAACAATAATAATAACAATACAGTGTGTGTATTTAAGCAGCATTCTTTCATTTAAGCAAACATTGTTAAAAATAACAGAATGATTTGCTTAATTATAACTTCTTTTTATTTTTTCAATATTCTTAATGATTTTTTGTGTGGGTGTTAAAATCAAAATAATTAATGTATGTTTAATATGTATCACGGACGTTTTCGATTCTCCGTCGGATAATCTGACAAAACAAATGAATAAAAAATCTAGACAAAAGTAGACAATTTCTAAAAGATAGCCTATAACGCGTACGTGAAGTCTGTTAGACGCCATAATAACAGACTCGCATAGTTCCAGGAAACACGTAAACAGTTTAAATTCCGCGACGCTAAAATTCGCGTCATCAGATTAAATTGTATTACGTTAAGCATTTGAAAATGTTGTTACTGGTTTAATATGTAATGTTATTACTTGTAGGTTGTCGTGTTTTAATAAAGATTGATAACAATACTTATGAAACAAGTGGCAACATAATCTTTGAAATACTTAGCGCAATACAAGTTTATCCTGTGGTGCTAATTCTGGCGTCGCAGAATTCTAATTTAAAATAATACTTTGCCTCTAATTTTCGTTAATATATCCTCTATTCTGCATAAAACGATCTCCCCCTTCATTTCGTAAAAAATTAGGCTATATCCATACGTTTTATTTTTTTCTTCCCCCGCTTTATCCCTTTCCTATTCTTGTTGTTTGGCTCAAAAGTTAACTTTATATAACTAATTTATTTATTTTAAACGTTATCCGTCGACGTTCCAGTTTTGAAAATGTGTCGACAAAAAAGGTACCTCGACTTCTACTTATTTTAACTTTTAGTTATATGTTGTGTTTTTACTATTCTTTCTACAACTTTTAGGTTTTAGTCGGATGGTCTTTTTAATGTTAAATATAGTAAAAAAAAAGATGATTTGTTTGTTCTCTCTTCCTCCTACGTAATAATGTCTCTTGATTCATTATGACTAAAATTATTCTTCTTAAAACCGTAATTAAATTGTGTATCACTAAAAATATGTTTACATACATTAAGAGTAGGTACACAACGTTTGTCATAAACAACTTAAATGGCATTGTTCGAATTAAGGACAAAATTATATAACGTAGAGTTAGGATAAAATTCCTGAAGTCCTGTTTGGATAATTATGTCGCATCTGGTTACATTTAGATTATATATAGTGTTGCGGGGTCGATCGTTGATGTTGATCGGCCTCACAACTAAGAAAAGAGACACAGGCAAGAATGTAAACCGCAATAACAAAGAAAAGAGGACAATCGCAGATGAACAGTTTAAAAATAAAGAAATTTATTTACCATAAAGGTAATATTAGTGGAAAAGGAAAACTGAAAATAACAGGGGTCACAGGACTGGAAGCGGAAAGGCTGGAATGACGTCATTGGTAGCCGGGCAGCTTGAGAACTCGTCACATGGGGTTTGATATGGACGTCCCTGAGGTGTAACGATGTGCCTCAGGTCAGCCCGGTCCGTGTGAACGCGGCCAAGGGCTGGGCCAGCAGGGATCAGGGAATCGACAGGAACAGGAAAAGCAGGATGACGACAGGCACTGGAAAAGGAGCTGGAGAAGGTGATGCTGGAACGACGAGCAGGCGTTGCTGGAGGGAGCTATGGCAGGAGCCGATGGGAGCTGGTGCAGGTGCTGCAGAAAGTTGATGCAGGAGTGAGCTGGAATTGCAGGAAGCTGGTACAGGATGAGCTGGAGTAGGCACTGCAGGGAATAGCAGTGGCCGCTGGGAGCTGGTGCTGCAGGAGTTAGCTGGAGCTGGCACTGCAGGAAATAGCAGGAGCCGCTGGGAGCTGGTGCTGCAGGAATGAGCTGGAGCTGGCACTGTTGTAAGCTGGTGCAGGCAGGCTGAAGTCAGGTGTATCGCATTTAGTAGTTTGACTTGAAAAAGGCTGTTTGTTTTGCTACTGCATTGCTGGGTCCATGCCTCTGGCTCAGTAGTCATCTTCTGGGAGGTCTTCTGACCCCCAGGTTGATTTTTTCTTTTTTTATATATATACTTTCCTCCCACAGCAGCAAAAATAGCTTTTATTTATCTTACTCCCACAAGGTAAGATGTGACACAAGGTCGGGAAAGTGGGGAAAAACAGCGCTCGAGAATTTGAGCACTCTGACCATTTAAAAATGGCCTGGGCAGTCCCGTCGGCATTCCCCGGTAGGTGCGCCTCAAGCGATTAGCAATAAACAAACCCCCTCTCAAAGGGTGAGAAGGCAAAGCCTGGGAGGGTGCACCTCCTAGAACTGCACAGGACGGACAACCGATAGACCAGCGAAAATCAATACCCGAAGGCCCGGACAATACTGGTCTATGGGGTGAGTAACAAACCCTGGTTCTTCTTCTATTTATCTTCCTCCCACAAGGTAAGATGGGTCGGGAAAGTGGGAAATAACCAGCGCTCGAGAATTTGAGCACTCTGGCTGTTTAAAAATTGCCTGGGCAGCCCCGTCGGCATTCCCCGGTAGGGGCGACTCAGACAGTAAGCAATAAACTTACTCCTCCCCAAAGAGGGGAGGCAAAGCCTGTGAGGGGTCACCTCCTAGAACTGCACAGGGCGGACAACCCCAATAGACCGGCGTAAATCCAGACCCAAAAAAACCCTGTTTTTTTTTGGGGGGGGGGCGTAAAAGGCTGGTGAATTCATTGAGAAAAAGATTCATTACAACCGCTTGCTTGTTACACACTTTAATGATGAACAATAATTCCTGGCGGAAATTATTGTTATTAAATGAACTTTAAAAGTCGCCTGACCGTATGTATATTCATTTTAGCTAGCTCTAAAAACCAGATGTTCACTCATCCAGTCTAAAAAACAGGGAATACTGGTGAAATCTCGTTCAATGAAATGTTTTAGAAGGTTCCATTGGGAAAAACAATAACAAATCAGCAGGAGCCAGTAGTTTTCCAACGTCATAGCCGTGCAATTAAACCTTCTACCATTACACACAACATAAGAAACCAGTCATTTTCATTGTCATAGCGGGGATAAGTTAAATTTGCGGCTGCTGCTGTTTGTTCCTTTTTCAAGATGGCGTCTGATCAAAAAAATAAACAAAAGGAAGCGGTGTACTGGCCGCGACAAGGCTGCGACAATAGAAAGATCAGTTTTATCAACACTCTGGTTCACCGCGTTATTATGATATACACGACGAGCAAACTTGCGGTTGAATTAAGAAAGATAACTGATATTCTTATCAATAATGCCCGAAGGCATAACTTCCAGATGAATCAACATAAACTTGCGAAATTTAACACATTCTTTGGTTTACCTAAGTGTCCAGTCTATTTGAAACTGCACTTTATTGGTTCTATCAGTAAAAGTATTTCTGATAAAATTGTGTAATTTGTATCTTGTTGTTTTTATTTTCATGCAGTACAGAACCGTGTAATGCTTGGCCATAAAACCGTCTTCCCAGCCTTTTAATAAGATGTACTTCCTACACTACAAAAAAAGTTTAATACACAAATTCAAATGTCAGTGTGGGGCTGAATATGTTGGTCGTACTCTTCAACGCTTGGACGTCAGAGTAACGCAGCACATGCCTGCGTCTTTTCGCAAGTCATCCGGGTGTTTACAAAGCACATCCAGGCTTCACATGTTATAGGCCAGCACTTGTACGACAATAAAGTGTGCTGTGAGGCGTACTCTGATGGTTGCTTTCGCGTCACCACTTAAGTGTCTCTCTCTGCAGGTAAAAAGAGTTGTCACAAGTTAGACTTACTTAAAGAGTTCTAACAAATACTTTACCTCCAATTCGTTAATATATCCTGTATTCTGCATTTCTTTGAAGAAAATATTTCCCCTTCATTTCGTTGAAATTTAGGCGATATTTATTCGCTTCATTCTTTTTCCCCGCCTTATCTCTTTCCTATTCTTGTTTATCTCTAAAGTTGATGTTATATAACACATCTATTTATTTTAAACATTATCCGTCGACGTTTCACTCTTGAAAAGGTGTCGACTGAAAGGTACCTCGAGTTCTAATTTCCTAACTTTTAGTCGAGTTTTATTTTGTATTTTTTACTATTATTTCTACAACTTTTACGTTTTAGTGGAATAATCTTTTGATATTAAATATGGTAAAATAAATACTTTTTGTTTGTTCTCTCCTTCGTTTAGGTAATATTGTCCCTCGATTCGCTATGACTCTATTTATTCTTCTTAAAATCTTAATTAAATTGTGTACCACTAAAAATTAATTATGTACCAATAACAATTGATATGCATATATATATATATATATATATATATATATATATATATATATATATATATATATATATATATATATATTAATAATGGAGTTTATGTATCTGTCTGTCTGAAGCCAAAACTCCATCAGAGTAGCATGGCTATTTACTAAGTCCGCCAACTTCATTATATACTACTGGAAAACAGCCGGAAACACTATGCGCATTTCTCAATTTACATAATCAATTGCTTTTCAACTTCTAATAAATTAATATTCACAAATATACACTCATGATTGTTTTCTTTAGAATTCCAAATGTATTTACGCTATTTTGCACACTAATAATCTTACTTATAAATTATAATTTAGACAGACAGACATATACATACATGCAGTAAATGCGTTACGTAGTTAATATAACTATGACGAATGGATTAACGCTGGCTGTTTAATCAGTGGTTCCCATCCCTCCCTCCGTTAAATCAATATGGCGCAACTGATTAAACAGCCAGCGTTAATACGGCGCGTTATTTTAAATGTAAACAACAACACTGGCATTCACCGTGATAATTTTCCTCTTATTTATTTTTTAATATCGTTCTAAGTTTGTTTATTTTCTTACTCTTATTAGCCATTAAATTCACTGAATCAAATTGCTTAATTAAAATAATAATTGATTTAAAGATTACTATTTAAAAACACACACACACCTTATAACGAATTTAGTTTTCACTTTAGGACCAGCGCTAACTTTGACCCCGTCGTTAGAGTTAGGGTCGGTATTTTGTTTTTTAATCGTTGATTTTAATTTACGTACACCTTTTTTCCGCTTTGAAAGACATAAAATATTACTTATTATATTCTGACCGGGATTTAGCGCAAAACAATTCGGTGTAAAGAAATGCGAGCAGACGATACCTTGGTGGGGGACACCTTTTACTGAGCAAGTAAATAACCGTTTTTAGAATCGTGTATAAGGTAACAATTATTTCTTCTTTTCCTTCTCTTATTAACTTTCATTCGTTACTACTACACTATAATAAATACTACATTCAATTTTTATTTAAAATTTTTATTTTCTTTACATTTATTTTTAATTCAAAAACTGTTTACGGTTGCTACAAACCAAAATAATGCAAACTTTATTTATCTTTTTATTAATGATGTTACTTATCATGTGCAATATATAATTAAAATTAATTGTAGTGATAAAAAGCTCTACCCAAATTAAATACTAGCAAAAATATGCGACCGGAGGGAGCGTATTTTTGCTAGTTTATATAATAGATTATATATTTCTTTGTCATCTACATTCGTATACGTTTCATCCTTACGGAGATCGTCAGTGTATAGAAGTATTATTCACACTGGTTGCCGTGATCGAACCCGGAACATAAGTTATATTTCAAACTCAAAGTTCAACGGCTTTGCCCACACAGCCGTTGTCAACAACTCGGTAAATCAGCGAAGGATATCCTAATTGGCAGACGTCGTAGAGCGTTCGACTTTTGATAGGAACATTGCATTTAAGCCACGCTGACGGCTGTTGTAATACTACTCGCCACAGAGCCCGGTCTAGTTTTGGGGCGATACATTTTTAATTGTAAATATATATATATATATATATATATATATATATATATGCTAACATGGTTAAAATAACAGAATTCGTATGTTTAATCACACTTTTTTTTTTTTTACAATTTTTCTAATGGTCTATTTTGTATTAAAATAAAAAAAATGTTCTATAAGTTTAACAAGTTTCACGAAGGTTTTCGATTCTTCGTAGAATCATCCTCAGGTGTCAAATGCAAATGAAAAAAAAAACTCGAGAAAGAAGAGAATTTTTAAAAGACGGTGAAGAAACGTTTTCCGCATTGTTCCAGTAAGTCGTTGGCGATTTTAAATTCAGCAACGCTGGATGGCACACATAACAAAATCGAATTACGTTAAGCATTTTAAAATGTTACCACTGGTTTCATATGTGATGCTGTTAATTTTAGGTTGTTGTGTTTTTATGTAGATAGCTTCGAGTATTTTTTTTAAAATTGGTTTCGGAATGTATAATTTTAGTGATATTAACTAGAATTGGTCTTAAATCAGACGGAGGGAAGTTATGTTTATATATATATATATATATATATATATATATATATATATATAAATATTTGTTATTGTTTATATTTTTATCTATGGACGTATACGTTTCGTCTTTTTCAATCAAGACTCATCAGCATAGAAGTACACGATTCGAAACCCTGGACTACAAGTATTTTCCAACCCCGTCCAACGTCGCTAACCGCTAGGCCAGTTCTGAAAAGCTTATAAACAATGATAATTTCTACACATTAACGGCGGCGAAGCGAACAGGCATTAAAACTTCTATAAGTGAAGGAACGATGCATAGAGCAAGTGACGCTACGCTGTGTTACTACTACAATTTTACAGTGCTCTACATTTTTAACAAGGAGCTTCAAATATAAATATTTGTTATTGTTTATATTTTTATCTATGGACGTATACGTATACGTATATATATATATATATATATATATATATATATATATATATATATATATATATATATATATATGCATCATTCCTTTCATTAAGTTGAACGCTCTTATGGCGTCAAGCCGCCGTAATAAATATTAAAATTATCACTGTTTATTTAGCTATCTAGCGGTGGCCAAATGGTTCTAGGTGTCGGGATTTGTGTTGTAAAATACTTGAAGTCCGGGGTTTTTAATCACGCGACCAGTGCTGAATACTTATATCTCTATGTTGATGAGTCCTGATTAAAAAGGACGAAACGTATACGTACATAGATCATAAACAAAAAACAAATATATATATATATATATATATATATATATATATATATATATGCGTGAATGGTAACGTGATGGAGCATTAAATTAAATTGTGTTCCGTCTTCTCACTCTGGTAAAGACTATTAGCTCTCTTTCTGTTGTAGTGAAAAGTAAATAATAGTAATCACCACAAAAAATTTCACGAAATGCCAAATATTCCGCGGCCTTTACGGGTCTGAAAACTAAAATAAAAACTATGTTAATGACTTACAAATACCGAACAGAATCATCAAATAATTAAACATTTAGTTTTAGCACGTATAGATTTAAGGAATATAGAATACATTTGTTCTGTGAAAGAATTTCTTTGCTTTAGCGCTTGTGAGTGCAAACTACCGAGGGGAACCAGAAAAAAAACCAACAAACCTCGCAATGCACGTCTTTGAACGTAATCTTTCTCCAGCCTCTAAATATCAACACAATACCATCCAAAGAGGGTTTCCAATAACAAAATAGCAATTAGAGCAAGATTGCCGATAATACGAACAACAATAATAACCAGAGGGGCCTGTGAAAATTCCACGGTATAATTTTTCTGTAATGTAGTTTCAGAATAGATCGTGTTATTGTTGCCTTTGTACCCGTATGTGAACATCTCAATGAGTTTAAACAAATACATACATACAACAACAACTACTACTACTACTACTACTACTACTACTACTACTACTACTACTACTACTACTAATAATAATAATAATAATAATGATAATAATAATAGTCATAAAATATATTATTATATTATTACACAGTAGTAATAGCATCGGTTGGTACTATGGAAAGGGGGCGTTGTTGGCTTGATTAGATTAGAAGAAAGCCTTGACAGAGAGTACTGACATATTGAGGCGAATATTCCCAATCAGATGATATAGATGACAAGCGTCCTTTATATGTGGGAACATCAAGTGTGTTACCATAATAATAGTGCAGAATAGAAAGTATTGACATATATATATACATGGGAACACTTTCTGTTACTCAGATTACAGGAAAAACATCGATTCTTGTCAATGATAAATTCGTAGTAACGACTGTTGTGAAACCACTGTTAGTATTATTATAAGTAGAAGTATTATTATTATTAATAATAATAATTATTATAATAATAATAATAATAATAATAATAATAATAATAATAATAATAATAATAATCATTATTATTATTATTATTATTATTATTATTATTACTAGTATTAGTATTATTATTACTATTATTATTATTATTATTATTATTATTATTATTATTATTATTATTATTATTATTATTATTATTATTATTATTCTATTATTATTATCATGGACCATTCATAAGCTGGGCAAAAGAAGAACTCAGGCACCTTGACCAGAGGACTAGAAGATTAATGACCATAAACAACGTAGTACATCCAAAAGACAATACAGACAGACTCTACGTGAAGAGAAACGGAATGAGAGGAGTATTGATAAGTATAGAAGACTGTGTGGACGACACAAAAAAGAACTGGAGAAATACATAACCCAAAACAGTCCTGAAGGGATAGAACTAACCAGACCTCTGCTGAAAGAGTGCAGAGAGCACTGGTACATTGGAGAGGCTTGTTGCCACACAAATATCAACGAAACGTTGTCAACAAACAATTGATGGTAAGCGTCTGTTGTGATAACGCAAATTCATTTGCAGTTGTTATTGAAAGAGGTGGAAAGCACTGGAGATCTGGGGAGACTCAAGGGAATTTTACTGATGATTATCAGAGAGCAATCACTGATGACGGCCCGTGTGAGAACACCTAGTGAGTAAACATAATAATACCCACAACAACAAAAATATGATGTTTATCATAAGGAATTGAAAAATAAATCAAAATAGTATATAAAAGCATGAGTACGTAGTGATATGATGTTCCTATTTACTTGCCTTCCCACGCAGACAGAGTTTGTCACAAGGTCGTTTTTTTACGTGGGGAAAATCAAGCTACTCCAAAAAGCATACAATGGATTGAAACAAAAATGAAAATTGCCTCAGTCTAGAATCATTTCTCTGACACTGACACAGGACGGAATAGAAACAAAATTAGCATCAGAACAGATCCTACACTTTGTTTTTTGCCAAAAGGCTCGATATATTATAACCAACAAATAGTAACGGGTTCGCCCAAGAATGTTAATCTGAACTCCTTGCTACTTGTCTTGTTGATCTATATTCTTCATTGATCATGTAAATAAGTACAGCTAAAAGAAAGCTGCTTCTTTTTCTTTTTCTTATGCGTTAATCACGAGCTTCGGCGAGGTCTACAATGATGGATTTTCGTCTCAACTTGACTCGATCACAGGCTTGGTGCGGGCAATGGCCGCTTTTACAGAGACGTTACAATTCAAAATATGTGGTGCGTCTATCAAAATATAGCACTGATATATGAGCGGACAAAGAACGTTATCCCTTTCTTTCGTTTCTGCATAAAGTTTCTGAGTATCTGGTACAGTGGGTTTGTCGGTTTTACAGAGATCTTTAAAAGCGACCTTAACCCGGACCAAACCTGTAATCGTGTCAAGTGGAGACAAAAATCCATCATTGCGGATCCCGCCGTAAATTTAAAGAAAGTTATGGTTACCAAAAACTTAATTCGAACGTTCCCACAAGTATGTGAATTATAGCCATTCCATAAATCACTATCGGTCCTCTTATAAGGTTCTCAACTGACAATCATTTCATCTCATTAACTATTGTCGTCGAATGGCTTTTGGCCTTGATAGGTGGTTATTCAATAGTACGGCAATAGTCGAGAATAGATTCGTTCTGTTGTGAACTAAGCATAGCCAATTCAATAATATGTTAATTAACTATGACAGATCAATAAAAATGTGTACTAAAGCACAAAGCCTATACGTCGTCATATTCGGAAGGCTCAAAGCTCATATTTTCAATAACGTTCGTTTCTATCGATGAGACGCATCGTGTCAAATGAAGAATGTTTCTTAATGATGCGCTCTCGGCGCCTTTCTCGAATTCGATTAGTCAATAATTCAGCCAATCAGAAATAAGAACAAACAGAGCTGACATTTTTTTTCCGAATCGTCTGTTATGATAATTCGTGCTGTGCCTCCGGCTTTCAATTTTACTCGTCTTGGCGGCTTTGATATTGAGATACAACTTCTGCTATTTGGTGAGCGCCTACGAAAGGTTTCACTTATCTTTGTGGTTTAGAACCAGTCGCAAAAAAAACTCAATTAACTAACGTCAAATTCTCTCATCAAAAGATAATGTAAAACGTTTCATTTAGCCCGTGTTGTGTCTGCGTATATCTCTGAATCCTATCTATTCATCTATATAGAAATCTCTATGTAGATAATGCCATTGCTCTAGGTTATCCGTTATTTTACAAGTAAGATAGAACGACTGGGTTTCTCTTCTGGAAAGAGTGCGGCCATAGTGGAGGACGACACAAAAGATCGCTTTTAATTGTTGTCATTACAACGAGATGAAAGATGACGTCACTCTTTTCCAATGATTATTCAAATTACCTTTGATACTCGCCTTCTGTTCCGATGGATACTGCACCCCATACTGGTGTTGTCTTGGCCTTCGGGTCTGTGCAGTTCTTTCCTCCCCTCTTTGGGGAGGAGTAAGTTTATTGCTTACTGCCTGGGGCGCCCCTACCGGGGAATGCCGACGGGGCTGCCCAGGCAATTTTTAAACCCCACTTTCCCGACCCGACCTTGGGTCACATCTTACTTGTGAGAGTAAGATAAAAACTGGCCTTGTGCCTAACTCCTGGAGAGGAGTAAATCAATACTCGCCTTACAATGTGGGTGTATAGCAAGGTAGCATCAAGTACCAATGTTTGAGATGTTGGTATGAATCGACCGGGAATTTAACCCCGAATCTAACAATTATGCCCTATAGGTCTTGAATAGGATGACACTCTGAATATCTGAATGGGATCAGAAGGGGGTTAAATTATGCTTATCCTCACTGATAACATTGAAACAATGCAAAGAAGAAACTTACTATGGTGTTCTCGTTGTGAGTAGGGTTTGATTGGAGTCATTTTATTGGCAAAGAAGAAAAGAAACAAAATGTGATGATGGTCGCAATATGAAATAAATATTTTCTTCTTTTTTACTTTCCGAAAAAGGCGAAGGAGATTGCTTATACAATTTGATTGGTAAAGTGTTCAATATTTTCAACTACAAATCAATTACAGCAGGGATGTAGTGTGTGTTAGGAGTGTCAGTGTTTTCCTGGCGTATTCTGTGCAAACCTGTATTGACCGTGTGTGTATTTCTGTTTCAAGGGCCCAGTATGTTTGAATATCTATACAACGATTGCTTTACGTTAGTAATACGTAAATATTGCTTTGTTTCCAACTTCGCTACGATATTTCTCATTTAAATTCCTCTGACCGACTTTCAGAACTATCTTACTCATTTGTTTATTCAGTCACCATTGTCCTGACGATTGACGTCATGTAAAAAAAATGTAACATTTCAAATATCTTGACTTTTTTAATATTATTATTATTTTTTTTTTAATTTCTCATTACGTGGTTTGAAACGCCTTCATACTAAGCTGTCCACCCATTTATATTAGTACAAGTTGAGTAGAGGATTGCTTTGAAATAATTATGTTGTTTGCCGACACAATTTCTGTCGTTTTGTGAATCTTACTTATAAGACATCAACCGTATCTTTAACCAGATCGTCATTAATGACAATAAAATAAAACATTCGCATGATACAATAGCATTTATTATACGTAATCTTCAATTGAAAGTTGGTTGTAAACTCAAAATATTTAAAATAATATTAGGCTATACAAGTAATTTCAAGAGAGGAATAGTGTAATATTTTATGTAAACACATATCATTGTTTATATGAAAGCAGAAGTAGTTTGATCAATGTTGGAAAGAGTTTGATAATGATGACCTCATTTTACATTTTAGGTGATTGTAAAAATGTATCCATATAGGCAATCGTCCGGGCTGGAATTAAAAATAACGTTTTAAAGTAATTGAATGAAACAATTTTTGATAATAAAAGGCATGGTGCAACAATACAAAATAAACACGGCTACACAGAATAAATATTTAATTATCATCTTAAATGCTATAGAAGGTATAATGTAGAAAATTCGAATGGCTGCTTTTATATTTATATAACATGATGTAAATCTTAGTTATTCAGAAAAAAACATTCCATATTTCCTTCAAAAACACTTTGTTTTTGAAAGAAATATGAAATATTTCTCTGAATGAGCAAGGTTTATATGATGTTTAATCCTTAAATGCTTATTTAACATATTGGTTTGACATCGACTCCACTGATTGCGTAGTTAGCGGGGGTTCTGATGACGTATCATACTAATACCTACTAACAATTGCGAACATGCTCGTTGCAGATGTAAAACATTTGCAGTTAGACACATTTTCGTTCAATATTATATTAAATACGCATTTTGTTGGACTGTGTCATTTTTCCAACAATAAATATTCAAGGGTTAATATAGGGTATCCATCGTGACGGACAAAAAGAGAGTTGAACTAAGTTACTGGCGAGTCCATTATTCCACTGCTCCCCGAGTTTAATATCTCTCGGCGGCCTTACCTTGTAGATCGGACTGTGAAGGTGTGTGGGGTTATATTGCATCCAGGTAACTATAGCAAAATATATATATATTTATTATTCTGAAGATTTACAACAATATCCTGGGATATATGTTGGCGCCGAGCATCCATTGATATCAAAAGGTGACGTTTCACTTTATTACTTTTTACAATTTGAAAATGGTAGAAATTTAAAAATAAAAATAAAAATAAAAATGGTAATAGGAGGTTCACAATTGACAGCAAGAGTACAAAGGGATTCTCATACATTTCTGAGCAACGCCGGGTTGCCTGCACGTATCGCATAAATAACACCTTCGACTTCATTAATTAGCCAGTTATAACTTGAAGAGCGGAAATTGAATTGTCTCCAAACTTATTCTATTTCTGACGGTCTATTTCTCTCCCTCTCCATCCCAAGTTATCTTTTACAGGGTGTCTCTTTCTCTCTTTAATTTATTTCTCTCTATTCCATGTGTGTCTGTCTCTTTCTCATTCATTTCCTATCTATTTAATGCTATTTTTGCGATATTTTTGCGATTTTTTAACAAGCATTAATGAAAATCATTTCTGTTATCTTGACATTAATTTTAAGACATCATTAACGATTCTTTTAATTTAGATCGCTCTTAATAACAGGCAAGATTTTCGCACTAAAGTTGAAAGGACCTGCACTTAGTTTAAACGATTTTGGGCTGCCTAATCGATATTACTATAACTCAGGAGACTTGTAAGAGAATTAGCGGGAGTAAGCGACTGAGGTTAATGATGAAGAAAAAGAGGAAAGAGAATAAGAGGAGAGCAGTTGGAGGATGCGAATGGCGTAAATAATAAAAAAAGAGAGAGGAAAGGTGAGAGAGAGAGTGGATAGATGGCGAAAGCGGTAAAAAACAGGAAATAAAGGAAGCGGAAGAATGTGTGAGAATGGAGAGAGAGGGAAAGGCAGTTGAAAGCAAATTATCATCATGAAAGATACATACGTACATATATATATATATATATATATATATATATATATATATATATATATATATTATTCATAATGAATTTAAGAAATTATAAAGATGAAAGGGCAGCTGACCGGTTTCGTACCTCGCTCAACAGAGCCAAATATCGAGGTATGTATAAAAAATATAAAAAGATGCTATGAGAATTATAGCGAGGGAAAGGGGTAAAAAAAATAAATTAAAAAATCAAAA
This sequence comes from Sepiola atlantica, assembly GCA_963556195.1. Classification (NCBI taxonomy): domain Eukaryota; kingdom Metazoa; phylum Mollusca; class Cephalopoda; order Sepiida; family Sepiolidae; genus Sepiola; species Sepiola atlantica. The sequence continues at coordinate 34,659,319 of OY744540.1, forward strand.
AAAAAAAAAAAAGAAGAAAGTTCAATCAAATATTGTCTCTTCAATGCTATTTTAAAGTTTTGTACGACAAAGAAAATATTTAAATATATATATATATATATATATATATATATGTGTGTCTGTGTGTGTGTGTGTGTACTTGAAAGAGACAATGTTTACTTTTCAACAGTTACCAAAAGCATTAATCATTAATCCATTATGACATCATCCGTTTTCAAGTAAATTGTTGTTTGTAAAAACATGATTGTAAATTATTATACAAGTTAAAACATTTTGTATTTAATAAAACAAATACAAAATACTGACCCATCGGATCACCTGTGGTCAATTAAGTTATCTTAAAACTAATAGATGCAAATGACAAAAAAAGATATATCTTTTTTTTATTTTTAATGCAAAGGCACTTTAGAATTAAAGATGACATAACAATAATTCTTATTCAGTAATTTAATGTGTCAGGTTGTATATGAAAAGAAATCAAATGAAGTGCTCGATCATATAAGAGAGCTAATATAATTTATTTAGATACTGTATATTACATATTTCAGCAATGTACCGCGGTTTCATCCAAAAGGGCAGATTTAAACATCTTTAGTAAATCTCCTTGCCCAGTGGAATCAACGGCAAACTATATAGCCGCCCCATCGTATTTTTCAGACTAGGTATAACAATAACATTACAAAAAGAACAGATAAATAAAACTTGCTAACAGATAAGTAAATAAATAAATAAAACTTGCTAGGGAATAAAATGAAGGCCTTTCATACACGAACTAACATCGATCTCCCTTAAGTCTTAGTTAATCACTATCCCACACCGGATTTTTTCGGGGACCCCCCTCAGAGATACACCGTTGTCTGTCATTGTTGACGCCATTCCCCATCGGGCGTGACTACAATCATTTCAGCTTGCCGATGATTCCATTGGGCAAGGAGATTTACTAAAAATGTCTAAATCTGCCCTTTTGGATGAAACCGCGGTACATTGCTGAAATTTGTAATATACAGTATTTAAATAAATTATATATATATGTATATATATATATATATATATATATATATAGTAAGTTATGAATATATATTTATGGCAAAATAAACTCCATGGATCTTAGCCTGAAGATTCCCCCCGGGGATAAACCGCGTGGGCCTCTGTGTAGCCTAATTGCCATAAATATATTTTCATAACTTACTACCTAGCTCTACTTACGTATCGAGCACTGTTGAAGTAAATACTGAAAATTGATACATAAAAAAGTATATCTCCTTTTAAATGTTGTGGATACATGAAATAGTAATATACATATATATATATATATATATATATATATATATATATATATATATATATATATATAGATAGATAGATAGATAGATAGATAGATAGATAGATAGATAGATAGATAGATAGATAGATATAATGTCAGAATGCCCCTCTATTTCTTAGGCTGCGTAGATTGAATAGCAAAATAACGATCATAAAAATTCCCATTCTTCAGTTAATTCGGCCAGTTTTTTATCCTCGATGTTGCAACGTTTACGCCGTGGGTTTTCATTCTCCTTCATTATGTTCTGGACGTGTCGTCTTTCGTATTGGCGATCGCCAAGTTTGCGTACACTCGTTTACAAGTTCTGTTTAAAGCAAAAGCAACGTAGACTCACATAATACAAATACAAGCACAGATGTATACATTGTGTATTTGACTTAGTGACACGGGTGTATGTGTGTGTGTGTAAGAGAGAGAGGGTGTATGTGTGTGTCTGTAAGAGAGAGAGGGTGTATGTGTGTGTGTGTAAGAGAGAGAGGGTGTATGTGTGTGTGTGTAAGAGAGAGGGTGTGTGTGTGGGTGTCGGGAGGGTTGTCACTAGCATTCACATCTAAGTAAGTTTTCAGTCTAAGACTAACTCTATCGTACGGTACCTTCGGACTGGTCTGCTTGTCTACTTCGTTTCCAGCCCTCCAGCTCGACTCACTGTTCGAGTCTACCCTAATCCATAATAAGCACACCTCTGACTGGCCCTCGTCTATTCCGTTTTTTTGGCTGTGTGTGGAGGAGGGCAGTTAATAACAGCAAACTTAAATATAACAAACTTATATTTTTCATTTATTTTACCACTTTGAATATTTAGTACTGCTCAATATTTCGTGATAAATACCTTAGTATTAAAGTTATAATTATCAAGCATATTAATGCGGATATGAAATATTACTTTTTGTAAAATGAGCCGTTACCCAAGCCGTGTTTAAAATACAATTTGTTTGTATGAAGAAGAAACAAAAAACAATTATAATGACAAAAATATTAATGAAAAGACAAAAAGTGTATGTCCGTTAGTTTCCCAACCAGTGAAGGCCTAAAGTCAATAACAATTATAATTCTTTAATTTTTAGGGTGGCATAGGCCCCATTTCATATCGCAAAGAAGCTGACGCCACCAAACTGACCCATCCCCACGCATGCATGTAAATTCGTCCTTTTTTTTAATACTAACAAATCCAGCGTAGACAGATACTTCATCTCATATGATTAGAAATGAAAAGAGCATGAAAGATTGTGTCTCCGATCGTTGTGTTCTTTAGTAGTATTTCAGAAAAGGCAAATGTGTCTTTTTGCAATCGTTTCCTAGGGACTGTACGGAAATTCAAAAGGTG
>OY744540.1:34664466-34719466 GCA_963556195.1 Sepiola atlantica
ACGACGAGTGTATAATAAATTACTTGCTGCGAAATATATATATTTATTTTTTAAAAAACTAATTTTTAAAAAACTAATATTTTTTTAAAAACTAATATTTATTTATTAAAAAATATTATTGTTTATATATATATATATATATATATATATATATATATATATATATGAAGATAAGACGCAAGATAATTGACGACGAAATAGCAATATATATATATATATATATTTGTGTGTATATATATATGTATATATTTGCATATCCCTATATATGTATATATATATATATATATATATATATATATATATATATATATATATATATACTTCATACAATTATCATAAGAAAATTCAATCCAAAACCATAATTTTCATTTGATGTTTCAATGTCTTTATTTTCATATTTCAGCTAATACCTGTATTTCTTCTTCGACTCACAAAATAATGTTATTAATTAATTATATTTTTTCAAAATGTAATACTTTTTCTTACGCGCGTTTTACAGCAAATTCGAGGTAGATATATAGTCTTTAGTTTAACTTTACTGATCATCAGATCAGTAGTTCCTTTAATGGAAATGATAAACACATAGTATATCAAAAACAAGAAGTAGTAAAAAGGAAGCAGTTTAAGAAGGCTTTACAAAAACAACGACAAGCCAAAATACCCGAAAACAATCACTTGAAAAATGATTACAAAGGCTCAAGCCTCCCTCTCCACAATAAACTTGCTCCTAGTTTTAAACAATCTTCTCAGACTACCTTTGTATTCCGGTGTCCTAGTATCAGCGATCCTCAGAAACGTCTCCGACTGGAGTTAATTTAAAATAAAAACAAGATGAAAAACAGTTTGATTTACAAATAGCACAACAGCTATTTTGTTACATGCTTGTATTTAGCTTAAATGGCACAACCATTTGGTTACATGACTGTATTCAGCTTAAATAGCACAACAACTATTGTGTTACATGTCTGTATTTAGCTTAAATAGCACAACAACTATTTTGGTTACATGACTGTATTCAGTTTCAAATATTTATTTATGTATTTGCATTTAGCAATACATTCTTGACTTTTATATACTAATTTATTTAACTTTGGTTATGAAGTTTATAATGTGGTATTTTTTCATCGAAAAATAAGTCACGATTCCTACTATTTATTTTGCAAAAAGAAACTCTTGTCGTATCGTTGCAATATTCCATCTTGTTTTACAAGTATTTCTACGGTATTTACTCTGATGAATGTAAATACCCCTGACTAGAAGAAATATCCCAACCCTTCACTGTAGAGGTCACTACACGCCGGAAAATGTTCTACTCTAATAGCTTCTTTCCTTGAACAAAAATCACATGGTTCCTATCATAGTAGCTATCTACCCTATAGTGGCAATATGACTTGTTTAGGGGAGAACAAAAGTTAAAAAATAAAACATGTAGCATGCCACGTACATGGTGTTGTTGACATAGTGATTATCACTTGTCCCAATCATAGTCTCAGCGAACTGTCATATGAAACTATTTAAATTGCTTAGCAGAACTAAATGCGAACAGACATATGAACATGCACACCATCTCGTATATGTGTTGCATGATTGAGGATCGCTAAGTCCGAGTTGGATTTATTATTTTACTTGATTCCTGTCTAATTAAGAGAATAATGATGATGATCGTTCTGTTGTTGTCGTGTAGGTGTTTTATTCTTCACGGCAACTATATTGAATTAGAGTCGAACGAATGTTAGCCTGGAACAAAAGCTTACAAAAATCAACGACCACATTTTTATGGTTCACATGTTTATTCATATTTCAAAAAAGTGCTCTGTGGTTATTTAAAGAACCCAGTTCTCCATTTCGACGGTAATGGGAAAGGGAAAAGTGCTATCTTATCTGTGATACACGTCCTCCCCAAGCAGGATTTAGCAGAAAAAGAGAGAAAGAAAGAGGATATAATCTAACTCTTTTTCCGTTTGTGACATAACTTCTTACGACTCGGTCACACACCATAGCCGGGAGAGAGTGGACATCTCGCCTTTCAACATATATAAATAAAAGTCGTAACGAGTAAAATGCTACTATGCGGTAAGGGGGGCAGTGCCATTGTACAACATATCTATATCTATCTATAAACATATATATATATATATATATATATATATATATATTTAAGAAAAAAAAGCATATTATTTCTTTCAAATACCTTTTGGCATATGTTTCTCCCCGTGATAACTTTCTTTTTATGGGTCTAAATACTAGTGGGAAAGCAGCTATTCAAACAGTCCGCGTCTTATAAATTATTCAATAGATGTAAAATAAAGTTCTACAAAAATATAAACAAAGAAAAACGAAGAATTTTTTGGAAATGTGTTTTTCGAAGGGACAGACACTTATTATTTTTTAAGCCGTCTTGGCAATAACTTGTCGTATCTCCATTGCCAAGAGAGTTTCAATATTAGTGTGCATTTAAAACCAATATTCACGTTTATTACTCTCTATATGTAAACAAGTATGAACGACGATGAATATGTAATTGATATAGTCTATTGACCAAGTTTATCAATATATATATATATATATATATATATATATATATACGTATATATTTATATATATGTATATATATATGTATATTTTATATATGTATATATCTATATATATATAAATATATATATATATATATATATATATATATATATATATATATATATATATATATATATATATATATATATATATATTATATGATAAAGAATGGAAGAAGTGTTCCGACATAATGGAAATTGAAAACGGAAAACCACAAAAATTATTTATGTATTTATCAACGTTTCATCTTTATTATAAGACTTCCTCGGGATGATTGGCTGGAGAAAAATCAAACACCAATACCAAATGTTTTAAACACGATATAGCGGCGGGTTTGAGTTTAAAATTAGGGCCGCTTGTGAATTAAAAAATAAATTATTATATACAAATAGATGGTGGCAGTGGAAAATTGAGTTGCCGGAAGAGAGTGTGGGGGTGGTGGCAGTTGGAGGTATAAGATCATTAGGTAGAAGGAGAGACTGTACAGTAATTGTGGAAGGGGTGGGGGCGAAGCTTGGTTGTAGTTAAAATAAATTTAAACTATGAAGAAGAGGACATGAGACATGTTTATTAAATCTTTTTAAGATTAGATTTGAGATGAGAAAGCGGGGTAATTAAACATCAGGGTCGTGTAAAGTAGGAGTAGAGTGCAAACATATACACAATTAAGCATATACATATATATGCACATATACACACAAAAAACATACACGTAAAATCGCACCCAATGTGCAGAAAAATACAAATAAAAAGGGGAATAAATAGTATCTATGTCAAAATGTGCTTAAGGGATTGACTTGAAATAAAAAGGTTTAACAATAGTACCAAGTGTGGTTTTGTCTATTATTTTGAAATAACACAAAATAATAGGTTGATGACATAAGTAAAGAGTTTTACGAAAAAGGACGAATATTTTTATTCATTTATGTGTTGATATATTTATTTATTTAATTATTTATTTATTATCTTTTTATTTATTTAATTATTCATGATATGTAAATACATACACATGCACACACATATAAGCATACACGCCCACATATACACCCACATATATACATATATACATATATATATATATATATATATATATATATATATATAATGTATTAAAACATGAATAGCGTAAAATGTAAAGAGAGAAAAAAAGAACGCATGTACTTATTTATATTTATTAAATTATTTCAGTGTTTATGTATTTATCTACAACTCCTTCATTTATTCATGCATGTGGTTGAACATACGTACACGCACACACACACACACACACACACACACACATATATATATATATATATATATATATTTATATACATGTGAACGTACTTATTTTGTTTTTATTCAATTTATATGTAGATATTACGCGTGTAAGGAGTGTGGTGTAAAAGTAGCTAGCCTGGATCTAAATTTAATTTCGGTTTGGATAAAATAAGTTTGCTGATAAAAGGAGATAAATTATAGAAAACATTAGGTTGTTTCATATTGTTAGAGTTTATAATGAGTGCTTATTCAAGAATTCTTCGGCGATATATATTTAAAATTAATTTAATAATTCTAGTATGTTCAATATTAAAAGAATGATCGTGTTGTAACGCGTGGGTGAAAAGTATGTTCAGAGAGTTACTATTTTTATATCTGTTTTGTGTTCACCAAGAACCTTCCTCAGTTCCCGTTGAGTCGTCCCTACGTATATTTGATGACAATTATTACATGGGACAGTGTATATACCAGCATTAGATGTGTGTTTTTTCTTCGAAATAATTCTTCTCTATTGAATGTTTGTTTTATAGTTTGTGATGTGGTTTGTATTTTCGAGATGTCTAATTTACCGTGTTGCAAAATATTGAATTATTGGAATGAGTGGGTAAAATAAGATATCTGTTTACGAGAGAAATGGACGGTGTATGAGATTTTTGTTTATTATTTATCGAAAATATTTGTAGTTTTTTTCTTCTTTGCATTTAATATGAAATGTGTGAGGTATTGCAATGTTTTAAAATACTTTTTTATGTATAGGATTTTTTCCTCTATATATTGTTTACTACACATTCTGAAAACATCTCTTTCTCACTCTTTGTCTCTCTCTCTCTCTCTCTCTCTATATATATATATATATATATATATATATATAGATACTATGTATAATATATATACTATATAATAAAGAAGTCCACACTATATATATTCAATATCAAGATGTATTGCTATCATCGTGTTTTTGTTTAGCAAAAAATATAATAAAGCCTCACAGCAAACAGGTATTATTCTAAAATTCCATCAGCACTATTAAATAACTGTTACATAATATATTATAGCTTAATTTAATTTTACTTAATTTAATAAAGTTAACGACCATATGTATATATGTGTATATATCTGTATGTGTGTTGTGCTTCTTTTTGTTGGCACTGGTGTTTCTGTCAGTAATACCGCTATACAATAAATGATGTTTGTATAATCTACGAGGTTTTAAATTAACGCATTCACATATTCAAATAGAGAGTCATTTCTCTGCACTGTCGAATACATAAAAACGGAATTACCTAGGAACACACGAGTGTCAATACAAAAAGAAGCGTTATACAAAACATATTATCGAAAATCATATATATATATATATATATATATATATATATATATATATATATATATATATATATATATATATATATATATATATAGTGTGTGTGTGTGTGTGCAGAGTTGAATTGTTTCGATGAGAATCCAGATAAGAGAGCTTAATGTACTTATTAACATAGCAGGAATAAATTTAACAGAAAAAAAATCTAAACGCACATTAGGACTGTCCGCATTATAAATTATTTCGACCAAGGTGGGTCTCATCAAACGCGCAAACAGCCACATGTCGAAACTGAATGATTATTCAGTTCCGATATGTAGCTGTTTACGCGTCTGATGAGACCCATCTAGGTTGAAATAATTTATAATGCAGACAGCCCTAATGTGTGTTTGGTTTATTTTCTTTTAAATTTATATATATTTTAAGAAACGCAGAATTGTTCGCCGCGTCGAGAGATTGACACAAAAGATTGTGGTCTTCAATGAAGTTTGCATAAGCAATGACTTACTGCCGAACTATATATATATATATATATATATATATATATATATATATATATATATATATAATATACAGGGTGATTCTTAAGCTATTTAAAATGATTACCATATGAAGCACAAACATACTATGAACTTCTGATGATTGTTATCTTACTCTCTAATTACTGCTATTTGTTATTTTAACTTGTTTCGTTTATATATTTGTTTCTATATAATCAATCAAATATGCTACAAAGAGTCGTAAATTCCTTGCAAAAAAGAATGGAGCTATGCATGCGGAACGATGGTGGAAATTTTGAAAATATGCTGTAATTTTAAACTCCCATAAATGAATTTGTTGAATAAACTTTCTGTTTTGTATTACCGTATTTTTTATCTTTAGAATTTCTAAAATAAATAGCTAAGTGACTTATGAATCATCCTGTATATATATATATAAGAGAGAGAGAGACAGAAGAAGAAGAAGAAGAAGAGAGAGAGAGAGAGAAAGATGGAGAGAGAGAGAGAAGCGTGGGAGCTATATAGTAATATAGATTGTAATACATTAGGATATGTATATATATATATATATATAAATATATATATATATATATATATATATATATATATATATATATATTCCCGAAAAAGTTTTTCATGGTAAAAAACTGATGATCCCTTAAATAATGTTAGAAGCAAACTAATATAATAACTGTAAAAGTTAAATTGACTTACATGAGTGATTTTCCACTGAACGACTTTAATTTTTTTTTTTATATAGTTTTAATGGTTGAGAAACTTCCAAGACTATATATATATATATATATATATATATATATATATATATATATATATATATATATATATATATATATGTGTGTGTGTGTGTGTGTGTGTAATGTATATATCTATGCATATAGTTATTACTTAAATTCTAATGACTAAAAAGTTCAGTATTTACTCATGTCATTTATTTTTGCAATGGCAAAATTGACGAGTGTCTAACAATTGTTTCGCTCATATCAACATATAAACATAAACGATTATAATTTGCCAATACAAATTCCCAGCGAATAGAACATTTATCTTGTAAACATTGTAGCATATCAAACCAAACTCCGGTTTCCTCTACAACTTTAAGTTTCCAACTTACCTTGAAATGGTACAATTAAATTCACTAAAACATATTGTTGGATTACAAAAATTAAAAATATACTAATAGTACCGTCCAATGTTTTTGATGCTTGCGTTCGCTTTGACATATACTCAATTATCTCCCTTAATGTTAACGAATATCTATTTACGCATATAGATTCTGAATCAGAGACATAACACGTATTATTTTGTAAAAGAGAAAAATAGAAAGGAAGCGATAAGTAGATCAATAGATATCAGTAAATGAGTCCTCGTCTACGTCCCGGTTGCCTTAAGAAAGAGTGGTTGTTCTTGATATTAGTTAAGAAGGGAAAAAGTCGACAAACAAGCCATTTTATAATAGAAAAAATCTTCTGGTTTGTCTCTGATTATTTGAGGATGACATTACATGAATGGAATCACAAATGAGTTCGAACGAATAAAAACACATACATTGAAACTGGATCGAGACGATAGGAAATTGTTCGAAATACGATCCTCGTGTGGAAGATTATATACGGGTCATAGAGAATGGCCCCTTTCAAAAGTGTCATGATACATCGTCACAAAAGAGTCAAGAAAGAAAAAAAGACTAATAAAAGGTTTTTTAAGCATAACGTGCTATCGCGTAGTTCTTTACTGTTTTTCTTCTGGGCATTATAATAGAATTGTTTATACGGACAAGTAAACACATACTAAGGCCAAAAGCCATTCGAAGATAATCATTAATAAGATTACCTAATTGGCTTCACACGGGAGAAAAGAAGAATCTCTCCTTCTCCGACTCAGAACAGAACAGATACTACACTTCGATCGTAGCCCGAAGACCAAATTGTCATTCAGGTAATGAACAATACTATGAGAGGATTGGAAACAATGAGTTAGATGGTAATAATTTGATTACTTAAGAGGACATCCCGATACATATTTATTGACATTTGACTTGAAAACGATCATGTTGTAGTCAGATGGATAGCAACAGTGTAGTTTTGGGATGATGCATCAGACGCCATGTGAATATTTATTGAAAATAAAGTTTCCAATCCTAATATTCAGTAATTCGTGTTTGATTTACTTGAGGAAGTTTATATTGAAAAAAGACGATGATATTAAGATGGAAAAAAGAAGTAAAAGGAGGAAAAAAAGGAGAAAAAAAAACGTTCCCAACAAAAACTCGTTTAGCTATAACCACTGTCAATAAATTCGATTTCCCACTTCTGTGTACTTAAAACTTGCTCGTCCAAAGTATATTTTCTAGAACCGCCCGTCTGTGGAACACAGTATTACAGGGCTGATTCCCGGCCAACTATAACATTGTCGTTTTCAATTCTAATGTAAACAAATATTTGTTGAGTCGGCTTCTTAAATAGTCACGTTCTGACCAGTTTTAACGGTCTACCTGTCAAACTCAGTAACCCGTATCCTCGAGGGTATTGTAGGCCTTAATAGGTGGTGACTCGATTGTAAAATAAAATAATGCACCAACGTTGATCTCACATGTCACACGTCGTCTTGTTAAATTATAAAAGTTAATTTCTCTAGCGATACAAGAGCTCTGATAAAAATTAGCCATATTAGAATTAAGGACTTATTCTTAGGTGTATTGTTTCTCTTCGGGCTATTGTCTTGTTCATTGCCATTTATTTATCAACTACGATCTAACAGTCATATATTCGAGGGCAACCATTTTACTTGCATGTCTGTATTTATATCTGTATACATATAGCGTTGATTTTATATGCTAATGTTTTCACGGGTAATACCACACAAGAAAAGTATTTATTTAATCCGGGTGACTGGGAAAGTAAACATATTAGTCTCGAAAATATTAGCATAAAAAAGCAGTGTAATATTGCACATACTGTCAGAACAATTTCCAATATAAAAATGTATGTTTATGTACATGTATTTGCATGTTTTCAATGTTGTTATCTAATTGCTCTCGTCAGCTTTTAAATATCCAAAATGATAAGTGTGCAAAGAGCCTATAACCCTCAATGTATATACTGGCTTTTTTCGGAGCGGAAATGTATTGAACAAAAAGTGGTGAAAGGTAGATTACCGATTCCTTAAACCCCGTTTGTGCTGATAAGTTTAAATATTCTTGGTTGACTATCTGTCAAGGATAAAGATCACTTTTATTTCAAAACCGGGGTAAATAGTGTTCGTTAGCCAGGTCTATGGGAATATTTAGTGGAGAAGGGTATCTGATGTAAAAACTACGGCTGAATCGATTACTGGTGATCTTGCCTTGGCATCTCCCTTGGTTATAATCATGGGAACTTGATGCGTGATCCTCGTGTTGTACAAGCCTTTGTCATTGTAAGTAAGTTATATAAAGATGTCTCTGTGATTTTATCTGTCACTCAAACATACCAAAATTGTGTATTGCGATTGCGAAATAGCGAAGTGTGCATATGCAACATGTTGGAAACAGGCAGTCAGAATTCTTCACGTAGGCAACATGAATCATGACGTAATGTCACTGTTGCGTTTTCATTTTCACGGGGACTATCCATGTTGAAGGATCATGCGACTTCGCAGTTCTATATAGAAGAGCACTAATCACCCAGTTTCTTAGGACGATGCTAGAAAAAGCCCCCAAAATGTCTGTCATAATAAAATACTGGTTTGTTGTATGTGGCTAACGGTGTATTTTGACAAAGAAGACACGGGATGAGACCGCAAACATCTGTGAATATGCTATAAATAATAGTTTATGTGCATCTAATGTATATGTGTTTAGATATATGTTTGTAAGTAAATATCATGTATGTATGAATAGATTCGTATTTATAATCACAGATATGTGTATTTTAGATTGCCTTAGATCTGTTCATTAACAAGAACGTGACTGGCATATAAATTTAGCCAAACAGAATTAAGAAATTGTCAGCTTTACAGAAAAAAAGTTTACTCAAAGGTTTCCAAATATTCCTCCCCGCCCTATCTCTGTCTTTCTCCCCACCTTCTCTCTGTCTTTCTCCCCACCTTCTCTCTGTCTTTCTCTCTGTCTTTCTTTTATGTTCATCATCTGCACGCTGTTCTTATCTTTTACTACAAAATTATTTAGTTGCAAACAACGATGCAATTAGGGTTGTCTTTGCATTGCGAAATATTTGCATCCATTGTTATACTTGTTACTCGAAACAAATACTCACACACACACATATATATTTGTGTGTTTTTATATATCTAGATATATGTATATATCTGTATATATGTGTGAATATATATGTATATATATATATGTATATGTATATGTGTATATATATATATATGTATATGTATATATATATATATATATATGTATATGTATATATATATATATATATATATATATATATATATAAACGTATACATCAGTATATATGCATATACGTGTTTTGTGTATATACACAATAAACATAAGATGCAAGATAATTAACGACGAAACGGCAATATATATATATATATATATATATATATATATATATGCATATCTATATATATATATATGTATACATATATATATATATATATATATATAAATATATATATATATATATATATATATATATATATACACACCTATGACATGCCCACATACATGTATATCTTTATATATTTGTATGTACATTAATTTACAATTAGGTATCCACATATATAATGTCAGAAAAACATTATAATATTAACTAATTAATCATCAATATGTTTCCCTAAGAATTTACCTATATATTTTAATTACGCAAAATACATGTACAAATATTCGTCAGTTTTTAGATTGAGGTATGTATGATATTTTTTTAAAAATCCAATAACTATAATTTTCAAATAACTCGCCAAATACATATCTCCTACTAAGTCCATGTCTATCATTCTCACCGAATCTCACTGTATGAATGACTCCCACCCATATTCTATACGGTGATATCACTCTTATACTCTGTATACTAACACTCAAATATAATACACTGATTATGACACTCAAAATTATAGTAGTCCATTATAAACAAATGGAAATATCAACACAAGCATTAATATTATTTAAGCCGTCGCTGTTAACGAAAGGAAAGAATGTAAGATATGGCACAGAAGTGAGAGAGAGAGAGAGAGAGAGAGAGAAAGAGAAACAGAATCAGAGACAGCAAGAGAAATAGAGGAAGATATGGGCGATAGCGATCAGAGAGCGACTAATTTTGTATTTGCTTTTTTCATTTTTGATAATTTAACTGACGTTTTGAAACCACTTTTCTCATATTCATACAATCTAACTAAAGCAAAATGGGTGGTCCAGCGTCACATTTTCCAGTACACACACACACACACACACACACACACACACACACACACACACACACACATATATATATATATATATATATATATATATATATATATATATATATATATATATATATATTAATAAATATAACAATAAAACACTAAAACCCAAACACCTAAACGACAACAACATAGTTTAAAGAAAACAAACCAACTCCCGAAGTCGATCGAGAATATCGAAAGCGCTTGAGATGCCCGATTAAAGAAGTGTCGGATCCATACACCATGACTTTAACTTACCACCGGAGACCCGGTAAATTTCTCGCCGAGTCCAAACAGTAATTAAAAACAAATTATACAAATATAAAATTCTGTAACAACTTCCTGACTATTTTCTTGCGTCTTATATTTCTCACCTAATTGTTGATGAATAAAAACTAAACAGAAAAAGTTATGTGTCATGAAAAGGGGAAAAAGACAAAGAAATATGACAATATAATATTTTCCCTACGCCATGTTCAATAGGTAACGGTAAAGGTCGCATAGCCTGGACGCGCACGAGTGTCGTTGCCGACATCGCACACTGCCGTAGCGGCGGTGATTTGTTAAGAATCACCGTGTCTAGGGCACAGCATATGGAAGGCGGAGCCCATCCTTCTCCTTCCGCTGCCTTGAACCTTCCCTGAGTTTTAGTCAGGTACCCATTTACTGCTGGGTGGACAGATGGAGTTTTCAGACCCGAAAATTCGCATGCCGTGATTCGTCCAGCCCAAAAACAAGTGCTATAACCACTCGTCCACAGGCCCTCCCCCAGAATAATTAATGTTCTGATATTTACATATTGAAGAAAGAAATTAATAGCACTGTATTTGCTGTGAAAAAAATAGTACTATTTTTTTGGAACGTGTATTTCACAATACTTAAACACGTGATCTATTTACGAATAAGGATTATAAATATCTGTATAATATAAAGATCAAATAAATGTATGTATTTTATGATGTACTTTATAAATATTCGCCTTACAAATGTTGGATATTCTACTTTGTGATCGTCTAGATTGCCTTGCTTTCTTCTAACCGCTAAAAGATGTGGAAAACAACTGCAAGGTAGGAGAAATGAATAGTCAACGGACCAGAATCCCCTCAAAATAAGATTCTCGGTGTTCACCCTATTTGGTTAAAATGGTTATTTTACCCCACAGATCAATATTTATTTAGGTTCAAAACATTACGATAATCTGAACATCAAATAGTAGAAATTGAAAGCAAGTGCGATTTAATTTACAGTTGACATCATATATGCACCGTAAACGTAAAATCATACAAAAGAGTAACACATTAGTTTCTACTTAAGAGCGGCGCCACTTCTCTACCTTTTAAGTCAGATTAAAGATATCTGTAGACGCCAGCTATTCTTCATAGTCTAGGACGCTTGTAGGACACATGCAGCGTGGTGCATTTCCTTTTACTTTCCAACCCTTTTCGGATAAAAACAAGAAGAAACAACCCAGCAGTGACACCAACGCGGTGCACATTGAGAAGGAGCGATTTGCAATGAACCAATCCTGAATGCTGCATGTGTACCGGATTGCGTTCACCATTCTGCCTTCTTCCTTGTAGTTGTATAGTCAGATGGATTGGTATAAATTTCTTTAAAACCTCATAATTGGTTCGTTTTGTTGCTTCGTAATTCCATTAATCTTTCCTAGGCTATGAATGGATAGATGTTCTCATCTGGGACAGGGGATGAAATCTATCCATTCACTTACACAAATTTCTCACTGATTTATCACTTAACTATATATTTCCAAATGCTTCTCTTCATATGATCTTCTTTGAACTATCTGCACATCTTGTATTTCTCAGCTAACTACGACCAATAAAATTCACCCATGAAATCTATAATAAAATTCACAATCCATTATTCATTCCAACTATATTTTGATACAAGTAAACCTCAGTCTATGCGTGACTTGTCCACCAAGTTTCAGTCATACGTATTCAACAGTTATTGTTTTATCGCCGTTCAATGAAATGCGGTCACTTTGGGGATCCTTTCATCAGTAAGAGGTCCGAACTAAAAATTTAAATTGTTTTATGAAAATGTTTAAACTTCATCTGTAAACACAAATAACAGTGTATATATAAAACTCTGTTATAGTAAGTGTGAAAATGATTTAAATAAGTGTATAAAAGACGGAGTCTTGCACACATGATATCTCCTTACACAGATTTATAATGTCAAGTAATTTCTAATGGAGTTAAATAATATCGTCATTCATATATATATATATATATATATATATATATATATATATATATATATATATATATGTATATATATATATATGTATATATATATATATATGTATATATATATATATATGTATATATATATATATGTATATATATATATGTATATATATATATATATGTATATGTATATATATATATATATATATATATATATATATATATATATATATATACTAGTAAAACCTACCCGCCCTCCGGGCAGCAATTTATTCGGAGGGGGCGTTAATTTAAAAAAATGTTTTTTTACCTAAAGAATTAGATAATTTTAATAAACTTTGGTAAATTTGTGTATTAATATTCTCAGCTAAAGTATCCCCCTCTTAAGAATCTTCCTTTAAAGGTCTAGATTGTTAAGGCAGTTAATATGTTTTAACATTAACCCTAAATTCGACTAAACTGTTTAAAACTGGCCCGAAAAATTCAATTTATATTTGAAAAATGTCCCCACTTTAAATGATAAAATCATTGTTTTTTTTAGTTTCCTATTTCCATTAAGTTAAAAAAAAGTAGTAATTTTTCTTTGGAGGGGTAGCGGCGGTTCAAGCGAGACAACCGCACTGTCCCTCCCACTCCTACTTTCTCTTCTCGCTTCTGCTTCGCTAGCAAGCCAAGACAACAACACTCTCTCCACATCTCCGTTTCTTTTCTCGCTTCTGCCTCGCCGGTAAGGTTGTCAGTGAGCGCATGGAGTTAAAACTTAAGATGTTTAGATATTTTTCCCGATTCATTTATTAAATAACTTTAATCAATTACTGCTAATATATACACAACTATTGTATATAGATAGCCGACAAAAGGTAATGCAATTCCAAAATAATGAAGGGTTTTAAAAATAGTTATGCTAATTAGATAGTCAAAGGGTTCTCTCTCAATCTTTTTTCTTCACTATATATACAGAATATCACAATTTGATGTTGTATTATTGATTTAAATAACATTAACTTGTTTTCATTATGATGTAGGAGTGATACATTTTTAAAAACCCCATTTATATATATATATATATATATATATATATATATATATATATATATATATATATATATATATATATATATAGGTATAGAAAAAATATGAAGTTGACTTTGAAACAGAAACTATTCGGAATATTCACAGCTTAGGGACGAGAATACCCGAAGGAACGAACGTGCAGAAGATAGTTTACAAACTTCAGAAATAAAAATATTTCCTTTGAAGTTGTAGAAATATCAGCGTATACGGTTGAGCTTCTGTAGTATAACTTAAAGAAAACTTTGCATTAATTGAGTTCTCTTTAAACAATAAAACCGTTCATTGTTATCTTCAATAATATAAAGGTTCTTAGCTTTTATAAAGTGAGTTCTCATGAAATGTATGCAGATCGCAACTCGCAATTTAGGTTGCTTCCAAACAATTAACTTACCTCCCATATTGCCTGGTTTTCTTGGCGAATAGATACAAGTACTGCATTATTGATCGTGGAGACTTTGAAAACACCATTTTACAGAACAGGTTTTTCTCAAGAAATAAAGATAATCGGACGCGTTAATGAATGAGCAAATCCCGCTGTTACTAAATATTGGATATACGATCTGTTTATTACATGTTTTACCGCATCATGATTTAGTCGTGGTAGCGTCACGCCAGCTCGCTCTGTCCTCCATCACACCTGGTAGGTCTTCATAGCTGCATTGAGAGTCTTCTGCTAGTTTTTGATGCAGGGTCTGTGCGGTCTCCCCACTGAGCCACATCCCTGTGTTTGTATCCACAAAAGAACATCGCTGATGATTGTATCCTTAGTCCTCCATAAGTGTCCAGCAAATCTTGTCCTCCTTTCTCTAATCAAGGTAGAGATCTGAGAAACGTATCCGTAGTGTGGCTCTCTCATGCGATGCAGTGTCCAGGAGATATTAAGAGTAGCTCTTAGCATTCTGGTGTACACAGCATCAACTTTCTTCTCCAATCTTTTGGTGAAAGTCTAAGAGATTATTTCATATACAAAAACTGATGTAGCAATGTCTTTAAAGAAGCCACGTTTCACTTTAGTAAGGAGATGTAACTTTCATCTTGTCCAGTGCAGACCGGGCTTTGCTGGTTCGTACCTTTAGTTCACTCTCTGTGAAATTTTGCTTTGACACTTTACTACTGTTTTAACGCATATTTGTTTATTAAACATTCTAACTGGACGCATTATTGTAATAGCCTTGTTTAGCCACCTAAATCTTTAAGCTATACTTGTAATGTTAATTGAACTAAACCTAAGGACTATCCCCCGAAAGTATACAAATTCCCAATGATTTATACATCACAGTATCCAGGTTTAACTGTGACCTTCGTAAAGAGAAGACCTATCAATTGAGTCTCGTTTTTCTGCTGATGTCGCAGTAGTTGATGCTGACGTTTCCTTACGAGACTTCGAAATACCGTAAATCAACTGCTATTTTCAGGGGGTTAATAGAGGTTATCTGATGTGTTTTATGTTGACTCGTGATCATGATCACCGTATTGAAAGAAATAGAAAGAATATTTGTCTGTTGCTGTTTAAATCTTTGTTAAATAATTTTTGTGTGGGAAAAATGATAATATTACTAAAAACAAATGAAGCAGTAAAATACAATTTCAAAGATTGATCTAAGTTATCGATTAATTTTTTTTATTAGTTTGAGTTTTTTAAGTTCATTTCTGCAAGAGTAACATTATTGATTGTCTATATTTAAATTATTTGTTTAATTTGATTTGTTTAATTGTTTTGTTTGCTAATTTATAGTCTGTTTTTATTTCAAAGTGAATTATTTATAGTTTTTGTTTTCATTTTAAACGGTTATATTGAAAAAGTTATATCACTGAATAGCTGCAAAATTTTAGAGACTAGTTTTGCTTGATTTACCAAGCTTTGACAGGGCAGATAAATCAACTGTTTTAATTAGTTTTATTTTTGCGGATTTCTGATTTTGCTTAATATTTTATTTGGCGAATGTCAATAACCAAAGAATCAAATCAAACTCTTTATTAAAGTTGTTAAAGGATTATTAGAAAAAAGGTAAAAGGATGGTATGATTTTATGGCAAGAAACCAATAAGATCAAACAATGTTTATTAAAATGAGATTGAAATACATTTCAAATTACACATGATAATAATAATAACGAATCTAATATTGAATATTGCGAAATAAATTGTCTTTAAAAATACAATTTAATCCGCCCAAACCAGAAAAAATAATATTTAAAACAAACAATCAGCAAACATCAGACAGCATATTAAGATGGTGAATTATTTTACCCTGTCGCCGCTTGGTAAATCAGAAAATACTAAGTATGTAAAATGTTGAAGTCAGTTTTGGATCTATCGACTTTAATATAAACTTTTAAACTTATCGTTTGTTTTCAATTTTTGTTATCATTTATCGTTTGTTTTCATTTTTAAGATATTTATCATTCGTTTGGAATCTGTGTGTTTAATTATTGTTTGTATCTTCCCTAAAAGTATTTGATTGTATTCTGCTTAAAAAGTTAAAAAAATACATCATAACCAACAATACTTTCTTTACAACAAATATATTTATAGTATAACTTAAAAAATATAATTTTCATTGCGTAGCTTTGTATGCTTTTATTTTAATAACTTTTATAACGAAACTATTTTTCCGATTGTTCACAATCAAAATAAATGAATTTTTCTTTTTAAAATTCATGAAGCAACCTTATGTTTATTTATTTTAACGCAGCAACAACTATTAACTATTCTTTTTGAATTAATTCTTTTTTTTTTGTTGTTGTTTTTGTAAATTAATGTTGAATACATTTCAGGTTCAGAATAAGTTTGAGCGTGTTAATTTTTCTATTTTAAATGCATTTTTAAAAGTGTTTAAATTAAAAAAAAAAAAAAAGCTATTATTTATTCCGACTTATCAGCATGTCTCGCTCACCCAACCAAAGTGAATGACGCCATTTTCGATCGCAGGTCGTGGTGTAACGCTACAGTTAAACACTTTCTAAGCAGATAATATCAGCATTCTTTTATAAGATCAAGATTGATAATTTTTATGATAATTTTATAATCTAATATTTATACGTATTGATTCTCCTCTTATGTTGGATTCTATACCAGATTCACTGAAGATGCCTCTGCGTTTTTGAGACGTCTTACTCTTAATCGTTCTTCTGTGTCCTTAATTCTTACGTCGTCCCACATGGGCAGATGGTTTCCTTTCCCCATAAGATATATATTTTCTATCACCATGATATAATCCTCCCAGACTAAAACAAATATGCGGAGAAAATATTTGTGCTAGCGTTCTATTAAATAAAAATAAACATTTACATCAACTGCATTCATTGTTGAGTTTTTTTACTTTTATAAAAGTTTATTTTATTAAATTACTTTTTATTCATTTATTTTATTTAGCTTTAAGCATTAAATTTATCAAATCGAATTGCTTATTAAAAAGTAATATCCTACGATGACATTTTAAGTAATTTACAATACATTTGAACAGATTTAAAACATTCCTATGTGGAAGATGCATTTTCTTATATGAGAAAAATGATAACATTCGTAAATACATATAATTTAGTTTTATACTTTTTTACAAACGATGTATTATTATTTTGTTCTGAATGCTTTATTAAAGTTGTTAAAGGATTATTAGAAAAAAGGTTAAAGGATGGTATGGTTTTATTGCAAGAAACCAATAATAAAATCAAACAATGTTTATTAAAATGAGATTGAAATACATTTCAAATTACACATGATAATAATAATAACGAATCTAATATTGAATATTGCGGAAGAAATTGCCTTTAAAAATACAATTTAATCCGCCAAAACCAGAAGAAATAATATTTAAAACAAACAATCAGCAAACATCAGACAGCAAATTAAGATGGTGAAATATTTTAACTCTAAAATGTTAGTGTATTAATGTAATAAGTAGTAATATAACACATCTAGACAAGAAAGGTTTAAGGTTCCCAGAATTCATACGAGAATTGCTCACTTGGATGTATGGCGTAACGATAAACTGGCGTAAACAATCACTTCAAAGTGAGTCTTCTGAAGGGTCAAGGTTCAATTCTTGATACAGACAATGATTGATATGGTTATAATTCCCAAACTCAATATAAACACCTCCAAATTTGAAACGATGCACCCGAAAAAGGTCAGGGGTTACATCGTCTGAAATGCTGTAAAAATATCAACCATGATGAGAAAAGTAATCTGAATATTGCTAATAATACAGGGTGGGCAAAAATAAGGGTCCTATTTTTAAAAATTCATAACTTTTTTATTTATTGTTTTTTTTTTTTTTTAGAATAAGTAAAGGACCCTTTCCGAAGCAAGCATGAGCCGTATTAGCCCTAAAGGAACGTACCCTCATTTAGAAAACATTATTTTTGCCTCAAGAACTCAAAACAGTGTAAAAAACAATACTTTAGTTTTTGTAAGTTTTAAGAAGTGTTTTTCGGCTAAAATTTGTTTTGTTTATTTCAAAAAATCTCGGAAGGGTCAGTCTACACACACATAAAGTTTGGTGAGTTTAACTTTCATTTTGTGGAAGTTATTCAAATTCAAGTTATTCAAATTTAAAGATAGGACCCTTATTTTGGCCCACCCTGTACAAAACATTTGTATGCATGTATGTATACATGCATGTATGTGTTATATTATGAAGAACCCTGAAAAGAGAATAGGTTTACTAGTACTGATTGTGACCGGTGTGCGTTGTTCGATTCAGTGCACATGGAGCAGTCATTTGTCTTCAGAAAAAAAGAAAATTTAGTCAGAGGAATGATTCACGCGTTTTGTGATCTGACCATAGACTTTGGTGAAAACATTTTTTTAATCAAATGTCAAAAGGGCATGACTCACAAATAATTGTCAAAACGTTGGGATTAAATTACCAACGAAAATAAAAAGTCAATCCTTTTTTAGAGATTCCTTGGATAAGTGCAGAAAAAAGAATTAAAACTGCATATGTAAACAGCAGGTGTCATCAAAGGAATTAATTACGCAGTGAAAAATTGTTCTGAAAATGATTTCATGCGTAGTGCAGAAAATATAAATAAGGATTTGTTCGGACGCTGACCTGTTGCAAGATAAGATTAAACAATGATTAACGGAAAGTGATTGAGATTAAAAGCAAAAAGAAAAATTAAAACTGTATATGAAAACAAAAGGATGTCCGGAGAGAAATTGATGACGCAGTAAAAATAATTCTAAAAGAGAATTTTATGTGCGTAGAGGGGAGGAGGGCTAATGGAGGATAGTCGTTCACAAACGACGACTAGAGCGACAGGGGAGAAGATGCGAAGAGGAGTAGTTTAAAAAAGGTTGCGGGCAAAATTCAACAGAGTTTTTTGGCTGGACGTTCCTAGGGACGGAGATACAGAGAGAGATCCAACGTAACGGACTCTGGTTTTCTTTCTTGGAATATTACGAACTTTGAAGATATTTCGCCAAGAAAGAAACACTTTCGTTGACAAGTTTTAACC
Source organism: Sepiola atlantica (assembly GCA_963556195.1). Taxonomy (NCBI): domain Eukaryota; kingdom Metazoa; phylum Mollusca; class Cephalopoda; order Sepiida; family Sepiolidae; genus Sepiola; species Sepiola atlantica. The sequence continues at coordinate 34,684,288 of OY744540.1, forward strand.
GCCGAACGTTTCTCTCTAAGACTTTAGCCAATACTTTCGAAGGTACTCGACGAATTCCTCGTTGACGGTCCAGGGGGAACAACTCCGTCCGTCGAAAATAGGAACAGGTTGTTTTTTTTCTTTCGCCGAATAAAAACTTTTTCGACCACTAACTTTCGCCAGTGTGTGCGTGTGACCTACGAGACCGTTCCGGGAAACAGCACCAGAAGGAAGGAGATGTAAAAAGACACCTTTCGCAAAAGAACCACAAACGCAGACTTTTTATTAAGGACACGAAAAACAAATATGCATGTCCAATCTTTTTTCCACAGGTCCGTAAAACAAGAAGAGAGAAAAAGAAAGATAACAATTTCTTCCTATAACTGTGTTCACGTTTTTGTAACTTGTTTCCTGTCCCCACCTTCCCTGAACGACAGCGTACTGTAACATATGTATGTACTCGCAAATGTATTACTGAGAAGTTGCAGCTAATATGCGTGACTCTAAAGAACTCATTTGTTTCATTTGCGGTAGTGGCTGTATGAGTAAGACTGGTATACAGAGCTACATGCACAATACTTTAGTTGGATCAAATGCTTTATGTGATTATATTCAATTGTTTTGAAGTGCTTTTAGCACTGGAACATTTCAATGTACTAATGTATTCAATAGTGGGTCAGTTTTACTTATATTATTGTTTTATACTCTTGTACATTCGTCTCTCGAGACATTCTCGTGACGACTATTAATATTCCCCACCGGCCATCATATTTTTATTTTCTTCTTCATAGCTGTAATCATAAACGAGATGAATAGATTCACTTATTCATTTCTTATTAATCAGATATTTCTATTGTTGGCATTGGTTGCCCCGATATATTTCTAGTTAGAATTACTTCTAGAAAAACATCAGCCAATTACAGGAGAGACAAGGTGAAGGTTGCCAACATCCTAAGTGAATATGTTTTTCTGGAACGAAAGTGCATCTTATATGACCACCTATACGATACCTACACCCATATATCTTCGCAGCTGGATAAATTAAACTCACTATTTCAAATATACTTTCTATCTAAGGATCCTTTCCCTTTTGCAATATCTAAAAGTAGTGTTTATTAATATTGTATAAGATGTATGATATGTAATTCTGTCGATTATAGTTCTTATATCTAACCTCACGTACGCTGGTAAATCGGCTCGTGTTTAATAAGCTCGCATTATTCGTGAATATTTCAAACATACACCGAGGGAGAGAAGATCTCGATTTATATTCATGAGCGTTGCTCAAAGAAATATTATGTAAAATAATAAACCAGAGGCATTTAATAATCTCTTATCTTGATGTGTACGAGATCCTATTAACTGATAAACATGGCTTCTGTGATGTATTTTTTAACAGCAAACCGCAAAAAAATGTTAATAATGATGTTTAAATGGACGAGTGCTGCCGAAATACATAATACAGATAGGTAGATATGAACAGACTTACATATGTCTTTCACCCTCTCTCTCTCTCCTATCTCTCTGTCGCTCTGTCGCTCTCTCTTTATATATATATATATATATATATATATATATATATATATATATATATATAAAATGAGAGAGAGAAGTACCTATTAAACGCCAGCGATAAATATATAAAAAAGTTAAATGTATTAATATAAGTTAACAGACCGAGATGGATAATTATATATATATATATATATATATATATATATATATATATATATATATATTTTCCTATATTTTACCGTCTTCGAGTAAATTTAAAATCTTCAATTTTTTTTAAGACGTTCGTTGATCCGTACGAAACCGGCAAAGTCTCTTGCTTCTTGATTATTTATTCCTGTATTTAATTTGATGTTTCCGATTATTATTTTACACATCCTGTACATACACATAATATATATATATATATATATATATATATATATATATATATATATATATATATATATATATATATATATATATATATATATATTATGTGTATGTAATCAACATCGTTTCATAAAAAAAACAGTGTTAAACCCAACACCATTATCGGCTTGATTATACTTTTTATATATTTTTTATGTTCTTACTTTAAATATCAAAAAGAGTAATAAATATTGCATACATAACACGAAGCCTTTCGATGCTTTGTAGAATTATATGCTTGTAACAAAACCAATGAACAACGAACTGAAAATAGAAGAGAATTTTCTAAATTAAACGAGCACGCCGTATGTGAAGTCGTCAAACATCAACAATTAGCTAGTGTTAGTTCCAGGAAATGCTTTTACAATTCATGTGCCGGGAGCGAGAGAATTAGCGTCCTAGGATAAATTGTATTTGCGTTAAACATTTTAGAATATTGTTACTAGTTACGTATTTAATGTTATTTATTTAGGTTGCTGAGTTTCAATAAATATAGCTTCAAGTATTTTTAATGTTTTTAATTTGTTTCGGAATGTAATATTTTCTTGGTGTAAACTGAACTTTGTCTAAAATCAAATGGGGAAGTGGTGTTTTTTAAATGCTCGAAAAATATGAATATAATTTGCCAGGTGCATAGTGGCACAACGAGAAGATATTGGTGGTAGTAATGTGACATAACCACTCAAAGGGGTGGCATCAAAAAGGGGGGAACTTAAGTATTACCAAACAACTAATCCTGCCCGACTGAGGCAGTTCTCCGAAACCACTCGAACAGTTCGAATTTCATCCTCTCGTAATCGAAACACACGAAAGCTTACGAGAGGGTTAATAGCGGTTTCTAACTCTGTTTTTAATAATACTTTTGATAATTCACTTTTATTAGTCATTTTTGTTAAGCAAACATTTTAAACGCATGTTTTTAAAGTCATCTTAACATATGTTTTAAGAGAGTCACTTACAACACATTTTCCGTCATAATCATTTTTTTAAACCCACGTTTCATTAGAGCGATTTTAATGGCACTTTTATGTCTTTAAACTGTCGACCCATTTTCAAACATAGCATTTCCAATATAACAATTTAAATATAGTCTTGTAAGTCTCTTTTGATAATGAACTAAGAAAATTACCTTACAGGTTCGTTCGTCGCTTCGTCGAGAGTTCGTTGGCACCTCATCTTTGTTGCTGGCTCGTGATAGTCGTGGAGTAGCTGTTTTTGTGGGCCAATTCTATTTTCAAACAGAAGACAAAACGCTCAGAGACGAGATTTGAGAGATTTTCCACTGATTTATTTCACACTTCCTTGTGGGGGAGGGGTTCCATTCGTCGGTTCTTCATTCATATCTTCTCTTCATACTGTTCGGTGGGTATTTGTCGGAAGAACTCGGCTATTTTCTTGTCCCGCCGTTGGGATCTTATTCTGTGTCTTAGCCCATGTCTCGGCTATGTCACTCGACTTCTATACATCAACGTGTGTTCATCGCGAGCTTCCATCATGATCTGCCCTAAAAACTAATTTCTCACACAAAAGGATCTGTGACTTAAGAGCCCCCCCCCCAGGCCCCTCAAACGAATCTCACACCAGACTCAAATCGCCTTTGTCTCTGACTTTTGATCTGAGCATTTCCTATCGGTCAAAACATACCTCAAATTTGTTTTGGCTTATAAAATGAATCACCATGAATCATGGTTGTTTGTTTAGAAAATCACAGATGCCCTTAAATTGTACTTACTTCTATTTCTTTCACACAATTCATAATTCATACTAGCCAATCTACCCGTTTAAAATGCAGGTCATAACCCAACAGAAACACCAATGTAGCTATTAACTTTATTATTATTATTTTTATTATTATTATTATCATTATTATTATTGTTATTATTAGTAGTAGTATTAGTATTATTATTATTAGTAGTAGTAGTAGTAGTAGTAGAAGTAGTAGTAGTAGTAGTAGTAGTAGTAGTAGTAGTAATAATAACAAGCAACTTCTCCCCAACCCAAACATTAGAAATAAGTAATATTACCTATAAATGTCAATGCCATTTGGGACAATGCAACTCATATAATAATACGCTACGAACAGTACCCAGACACATGGGAGTTACAATAGGAAGAAAACAAAACTATAGTCAGGACACCAATACACGAACAAAAGAACAGAAACTGCAAGAAATCTCATAAAGTGTCTCCCTCCCCAAAAGCTTCGGCTGATACCACACAAAATAGTCGTGAAGGGTCAAGAAGAATGGGAAGACCGAGGAGAGAGAACTAACCAGACTTCTACTGGAAGAGTGCAGAGAATACTCGAACCTCGGGGAGGCTTATTGCCAGCCAAATCCCAGAGGAGACCAATGGTCGTTATCAGCGAGCAATCAATGGTGGGGGAATGTGGCGATATCGCAAAATCATCTGCGGTGATCATCGAAAAGAGGTGAAGAGTACTGAAAATCTGGTGAGACTAGGAATCACTCACACTCGAGGGACCAACACATAATAATGATTATATATATATATATATATATATATATATATATATATATATATATATATATATATATATTCATACACACATATATATATATATATATGTATATATATTGTTCAAGTTCAAATATATTCACATTATGAACACAAAACCAACATTTTGTTAAATCGTTCAATACGAGTCTTGTGAAGACGCGGATGCGTTGAAACGCGAATTGATTAGTGTCGACTATCACATATGTTTATTTAATTATATATATATATATATATATATATATATATATATATATATATACATATATATGTATACATATATATATACATATATATATACATATATATATATATATATATATATATATATATATATATATATATATATAGAGAGAGAGAGAGAGAGAGAGAGAGAGAGAGAGAGAGAGAATAGTATTTCCCTCTATCAGTACCACGTCACGCGTAACGTGCTGCAACAGTTTGATTTCGTCCATTGAATCTTAAATCCTATACTAATTATCTACAGATCAACTAATCGCTGTAGCACAGCTATTATATGCCGGTAGACTTGCGAAACCCGACCGTAATTTCAACATTCGTGCTTTTTACTCATTGCCCCATCAACACAGTCTATAAAGTATGAACATTTTAGAACCCATATAGGCATTATGAACAGACTGTATTTATTTGACTGATGGAGATAATCATATATAAACAAATAAACAGATCGAAATAAACCTCGTTTATGATACTGTTTGCCATTAGATTTTCTAGTACATTAAACGCTTTTCATAAGAATATTTTTGATTTGTAACGAAAAACTCTCATTTCCCATGAATAGGAGGACAATATCTTTCTGATTACTTGTTTTCTGTTTTTTCTCCGACATTTTCTGAACCAATTCCCATACTCTGCTGTTTCATTCATTGATATTTTACTTTTCTTTAGGTTTGATTTCTGTTTTGATAGCTTTATTTTTTTTCGAGATACTTCAAGCTTCTCGTTTCCTGATTAAGGCTGAATTCTCTGCATTTCGTTCGATATTTAAAATATTGAGAAAAGAAAAGAAGCGTTTCTTCTTTGCAAATGATCGACTCTGCCTACGGTTTTCCATAATTAAACCGAATAAAATACATTTCAAATTTCAAATACGTTTAATTCAATGAATTATGCTTGTTTCAAAACATTATAAAAAACACAAAACGTATGGCTTTTGTACAGTAGTATATAACCCAATATATATCATTGAACTGATTTTTTATTACTCAAATCACATCAGCGGAAATATGTACGAAATGTTTGATTTTTCTACTGTAGTAATATCATCAACTAAATAATATTTCCATCTAAATATATAAATATATATATATATATATATATATATATATATATATATTTATACACACATATAATATATATATATATTATATTTATATTTTAATATATATAAATATGTACCCATACACATACACAAAATACGTGTATGTTTATGTTACTACATGTGCTTGAGGGGTTAATATTATACATGAGTATTTGTCAAATAGACGGTAACTAAATAATGTACAATACTAATCGAGATTTGGTATCTAACTCTATTAATTCTGTTAGTGCACTATTGTACTTCTCTCTCTCTCTCTCTCTCTCTCTCTCTCTCTCTCTGTATATATGTATATATATATATATATATATATATATATATATATATATATATATATATATATATCCGGTACTGATATAGAATGGGACCCATTTTCCGCCAACTTTGCGTCGGCATCTTCCGGTTTTTTTTACGTAAGCCGCCGAAAAAGCCTCCGGAAAAAAGCGGACTCGAAGAAAGACAGGCGCTAAGAAAAGATTAGCAAATCAGCTGGTAGATGTCAGCAGACGACCAATTTTCAAGAAGTCTCGATATTGAGTAAATATGACAAAACTTGTCAAATCAGAAATTTTATTTTAACGATCTAGCTAGGCGGATTTAATCTCCCGAAGGAGTCATCTCTTTTGTCCAAGAACGACGTCTAATAGCTGAAAAAATGCAGAAACTGCAAATAAATTTACAGGTTTACCCCCATGAGCAAGCTGACGATCAAATATGCATGGAGATGCACAAATACTAACTGCATAGCGTGAGCATCTGTAAGGAAGGACACATTCTTTTCTCAAACAAAAATGGAATTGGCTAGAACTGCAATTAATATACACGTGGTCCCACGAAATGGCAACGGTTAAACAATTGCGCCATTTAATCTAAAATACAAACAAATTATTTAATTAAAAAAAAACTTTCTTGGAAAAATATTGATTATTAACAGTTTGTTGGCTATGCTTGCATCGTGTTATATAAGAAAAACACTTTTCTTGAGAAAAATGTTATTAACAGGTGTTTAGTTATTTTGGTTTATGTTATATAAAAAAATTTAAAAAACACTTTTACCGATTGTTTATTGTTCGTTTTGTAATTATAAACTAATCGCCTACCAGTCTTAGCGTCGGCATTTTCTGGCGGCTTACGTAAACTGCTGGCAGATGCCGCTGCAAAGTTTTCGGTCCCATTCTATATCAGTACCCATCCCTCTGTCTGTTTGTGTCTCTCTTTGTCTCTGTCTTTTCTCTGTCTGTATGTCTCTCTCTCGCGCGCGCTTCTCTCTCTCTCTCTCTTTCTTTCTCTCTCTCTCTCTCTCTCTTATTTTATTTACTTCTCCAGAAGGTTAGATACACGATCGGGTGTCAAGTTGAAAAAAAGTGAACTAGGATAAGATCATTCTAGCCTACATGAAATGCCTGAGCAACCCCGTCGGCATTCCATTGTAGGGGCGATTGAGGCGATTAGCGATAAACTAACCCCTTTTACCAGATAAGGTAAAACCTGGGAGGGGGGACCTCCTGAGACTGGACAGGACCATACGTCAGTAGGGTAGTATCGATACTTTGTCCATGATAATATTTTTTCAGGCATTACATCCTCCTTTATTATAGCGTCAGTGGGCTGATTTGAACTGCCTAGTTTTTATTTTATTTATTGCTTAATGATCTGAGTTTTATTAATTTTGTTTTTTATTTTGTGATGTTTTGCGCCATTTTCTTTCTAACAGGTCACACTCAGAGAAAATCCAAGATATATAACTCTGTATTTTCATTGTCTGAGTGATGACGAAACAGTCCGTCAAGAACTGGACATTTTAAAAAATGAATAATAACATGGTTACTGTAATCTAACTTTCTATTATTTTTACTTGCTCTGGAGTTTAAAAAAATAACATCTATTAAGCTTTAATATTGAAGGTCTTACAATTAATAATAAATATATATATATATATATATATATATGTATTTATATATACATATAGGTGTGTATAGCCGTTCACCTACACACTATTTCGATGTATCACAGCTCTTCAGTGTGACTATATAAGCAAATGCCCTAATCCGAGATTGCAACACTGCCGCCCCGTCGACAGTCAGCGCTCCTAAACATTGAGCAAAAACTCAATATTGATATAAACAATGTCAATACCCGAAAAGTGCTCTATTTTTTTATACACAAAATGCTTTGAATTTACGCTGATGGCAGTTGACGATTTCCCTTACCACAGTGCTCAACCCAAGAAGGGCGGATATCATGGTGTTCTCATCCACCAGTTATAATTAATGATTACCATATCATTCGGAATAAAAAAATACTTTAATTGTTGTCAATGCAATACTTTGAATTTGGATTGTAAATTTTAACTTCTCCATCTTTTATGAAAACATTCACATACAGCATTTTGTTCATTAATCCAATTGACTACACATATATATATATATATATATATATATGTTTTAAATAATGTTGTAATACAAATATTATTTTGCTATAGTAATGTTATAACGCCAACAAAATGAACATCATCGGACAAAAATAAAAATGAAAAAAAAAATTCGAACGGAGTCAGCCATTGACATTTGTGGCTGGAAAATAAATCAACGCAAAATTTCGGTAACTAAATTCTTACGAAGTTAAATGAATTATTTATCACATCAAATAGATAACAAACAACATATGCCAAAGTAAACTATTTCACTATTTATTTTCCTTTCTATAATACAGGGTGACTCAAAAAAACGGATCCCAAATCGAATTAGGCCCCATGTCTTAGTGTTTCGTCCGAATTAAATGAATGTTGGGGCATAACTAGTTTATTATATTCACAACATCATATCAAAACACTAGGGTATTTGGCCTTTGTTCTCCATTCTACAGCATATGTTCTAGATGGACTCCTTTTAGCTCCATGCATTTCTTACAGACTGAATTGGGAATGGCTCTCATCTCCTCCCTTGTGGCTTCCTTGAGTTCCGTGATGGTTCTGGATTTCCTTGCGTACATTCTGTCCTTAAGATAGCCCCAAAGAAAATAATCTGGGGGGTATAGGTCCGGGCTATGAGGTGGCCACTCAAAATTAGTCTTGAGACTGATCACTCGGCCTCCGAAGTTCTCTTTAAGCCAATCTCAGGACAGGTTTGAGGTGTGAGAACTTGCTCCGTCTTGCTGGAACCAGAACTTGCTCATGAGCGACGGGTAGAGGGTCTCGAGCTTACTCTTGAAGGTTTTGAGGACCTCCACATACCGCTCCTTGGTAACTGTCACTGCTGCGGGAGATTTTTCGATGAAGATTGGTCCGATGATGCCTCTGGCCGAGATTGCAGCGCACACCGTGCAATTAGGAGAGTGCAGGGGCTTGGTGGCTACTTCATTGGGTCTGGAGGACCCCCAGTAGACATTTGTCTTGGAGTTCGCCTTTCCGTCAAAATGGAAGTGGGCTTCATCTGAGGTCACAATGAGGTTAAGGAAACCTGGTGTTTCCTCGATCTTATTGAGCATCTTGACTGCCATAGCGCTCCTCTGCTTCTTTTCTGAGGCTGTAAGGGTCTGCAACGTCTGTATTCTGTATGGGTAAGCCCTGATATTGTTCACCAGCACTCTCCTGCAAGTCCCACGGGAGATACCGAGGGACTGACTTCGCTTACGCACAGAGCGTTTCGGACTCTCCTGGAGAGACTCTCTCACACTTTCGACCAGCTCGGCTGTCCACTTCTTCGGACGTGCCGAGTGGCTTGGACGGTTCTCACTGGCAGCGTTGAAGTTCTCCACGGTCCCATACTTCTCGAAGTGGTCAACCCAGATCTGAATTCTGATTTTGGGTGGAGCCTTTTCACATCCGAACTGATGCATGAAACTGTCCTGGGTTTAATTAAACGAGCTTGTCTTGTAGTAAAATTTAACACAGTGTATTCTTTGTCCCAGCTCCCACTGAGGTCTTGGTGTACTCACGGTCGTTGATTCTGCCATGTCCTGTAAAATAACGGCAATCGGTGAATAAATAAAGGAGATATCACATAAAGTGTACACGGGGGCCATTTTTTTGGGGTCACCCTGTATACTTCGTAAACTCAAATATATTAACACATTTGTATTTAAAGCATTCGCTTCTAAACTAATTAAACGACAATTATTAATTCTGTAACACAAATGCTAGGCGTAAGAGGTCTAAATGTGGGATGTATTTAGTTTAATTTAGTTTCATGCAAAGGAATAAAATACGGTGGAAAACATTCGTCAAGATTCAGAAACCTGGTATTTCCTTGACATTTTAACAATAAAAATTCGGCATCGCTTAATACATATTCGAATAATTTAAGTTTTTCTAGAGTATTGCTTTACTCCTCTCCAGGAGTTAGGCACAAGGCCAGTTTTTTTTATCTTACTCCCACAAGTAAGATGTGACCCAAGGTCGGGTCGGGTCAGGAAAGTGGGGCTTACAAATTGCCTGGGCAGCCCCGTCGGCATTCCCTGGTAGGGGCGCCTCAGGTAGTAAGCAATAAACTTACTCCTCTCCAAAGACGGGAGGCGAAGCCTGGGAGGGTGGACCTCCTAGAACTGCACAGGACAGACCCATAGACCGGCGAAAATGAAGCCCCGAAGGCCAAGACAATACCAGTCTATGGGGTGCAGTATCCATCGGAACAGATACTACATTTGATCTTAGCCAAAAGGCCAAGAACGTGAGTTTTTCTTGTTATTCTAGAGTTTTCCTAGAGTATTTTAAGCGTTTTAGGGGGCATAAAACGGGCACAACATCCCATTTTAAAATACGAATATATCAAACCTGCATTGAATTTTGCCCATATTCATTAAGCAGGATTTTATGAAATTCAATGTTTTCTTAAGACATTTAATCTTAGATTTCATAATTTATTTAGAATTAAAAAAATGTAATGAACTTTGATCAAAATAAATACTTCATAATATTCATTTTAATTTTTGTACAGGGACATAAAAGTTGTGCAAAACTATTATGTTTCAAAGTTTTATTTGATCTGTCCTGGGCCACGTATTCTACTTATTAATACTATTCTTATCGTTATTGGTAAATAAAATGATTAAATCATAATCTTCGGTAGTTAAACCAAATTTTAAGATTTAAGAAATCGGTTGTCTGCATCCTAATACAGACTAATCAGTCTCATATAAATCCCGAGTAAGTTGTTTAAATCTGTGAGCAATCAAGCACTCCAGAAAAGCAATCTTCTTAATGAAAAGCTATATAAAGTTTGTTCTGCGAAATCAACTGCTAATTGTAATATCGGATAAGATCAGTGAATCTATCGATTGGGAGGGTGCTTTGTGTTTAGTGAGATAGGTATTCACACATCTAAGGTCTTTGACTGAAGGTTTTGCGTCACAAACATGCTAGCTATGGAATATCTGGAAGTGGCTTTTAAACACTCAAACCATTTCTTATTTATAGGTCTATAAAACTAATTGCTGCTAGGAAAAAGTCTTAGATGCCTAGTATCAACGCCGGCATTCCTCAAGGATCTACGCGACTCTCTTCTTGAACTTCATCAATGATCTTCAAATTGATATTCTATCATTTCTTGACATTGGTGCAAACGACACAACTATCTATAGCAGCACTTCGAGAAATATTACTGATAAAGATTTTGATAATTCTCTCTCTTCCGATATGGAGCATATGGTGCAATAAGGGAAATTAGCTTGTTACTTCTAACACGTCTAAAACCAAGCTTCTCTTCTTTTAATCTTTATATATATATATATATATATATATTTATATATATATATATATATATATATAATGCTGATGAGTCCCGATTATAAAGGACGAAACGTATAAGTGCATATATAATAAACAATAACAAATATTTATTATATATATGTATGTATATATATATATATATATATATATATATATATATATATATATATATATATATATATAGGTTAGGTATTTTTATACGTTTATATATATATATATACATATATATATATATATGGGGGGTGTTTCTATGTAACGGATTCAGTCCTAAACTAATGAACCGTTTATTATGAATTATTCAACAGTGTGAGTAAGGTCGGCACATTATGTTTTTTTGTAAACTTTACAATTTATGGGTTGCTCCTCTCTCATTCCCCTAAAACTAGAACCTCTCAAAAACACTTTTTAAATAAGCGAGATACAAAAATTTAATAGAGAAACGAATTGATCTATGTCAAATTTTGAATTATATTCTGTAATAAAATATCAAGCGGGGGTTGCAGGGACGTTAGCGTCAATAGTATGTATGTGCGTCGTAAACTCATTTTAATGATGAATTTTGAATTTTAGTATAAGTATTCTAGTCGATACGGTGGGTGATGAGGACACATTAGTTTTTGTGTAAATTTTACCAAAATACTATGAATTAATTAAAAATAAAATGAAATACTAATGCTATATATATTGCTTATACTTGTCCTGGGACGGTTATTCTCGCTAGTATTTATATAATAACATGAAAATCAATGTATAAATATCAGAACCGAGCCGGATGAACACGTGACTCTTTGTACATGTAAAAGTCGAGCATAGAATCTTTATGTCGAACACGGAAAATCATACACAATCTTAAATAATCTACGATTTATGGATTAAATAAAAGGTTCAGTACAAAATTGTACTTTACTGAGGTGCTATCGCTAAGGTGGACTTCAGTTGGTGCTATCGCTAAGGTAGACTTTAGTTGGTGCTATCGCTAAGGTGGACTTTAGTTGGTGCTATCGCTAAGGTAGACTTTAGTTGGTGCTATCGCTTAGGTAGACTTTAGTTGGTGCTATCGCTAAGGTAGACTTTAGTTGGTGCTATCGCTAAGGTAGACTTTAGTTAGTGCTATCGCTAAGGTGGACTTTAGTTGGTGCTATCGCTAAGGTGGACTTTAGTTGGTGCTATCGCTAAGGTAGACTTTAGTTGGTGCTATCGCTAAGGTGGACTTTAGTTAGTGCTATCGCTAAGGTACACTTTAGTTGGTGTTATCGCTAAGGTGGACTTTAGTTGGTGCTATCGCTAAGGTAGACTTTAGTTGGTGCTATCGCTAAGGTACACTTTAGTTGGTGCTATCGCTAAGGTGGACTTTAGTTGGTGCTATCGCTAAGGTAGACTTTAGTTGGTGCTATCGCTAAGGTAGACTTTAGTTAGTGCTATCGCTAAGGTGGACTTTAGTTGGTGCTATCGCTAAGGTAGACTTTAGTTAGTGCTATCGCTAAGGTGGACTTTAGTTGGTGCTATCGCTAAGGTAGACTTTAGTTGGTGCTATCGCTAAGGTAGACTCTAGTTGGTGCTGTCGCAGCTGCTACTACTGCGGAGTTGTCTTATAGATATTTTAATTATTTATGTTACTAGCTTAATGTGTCAGCTTGTTACCGCTTCGCAAAGTTTGCGACTTGAAACAAACATTTTAAATAATGAACATTTCATTCATAAGTTTCTTCTAAACATGCGATAAAAACGTTCGCATTTATTCATATAAATAGAAAACTATTAACATTTTGGTAATTTTGATACAAACTAATTCATTTTTCACATACGACTGAAAATGAATAGAAAGAACGAAAAAATCAATTCGCCAGGGCGATAGTACGTGTAGGGGGCGGCTTATTTAAAAAGAAAAGAGTAAAAAATAAAGTTTAGTGTCGCTAGAAAGTGGAGGGGAGAGTGAATGGGAAAAGAGAGAGAGAGAGGGGGGGTAGTGAGAGACAATTGAAAGCGAAGGATGAAAGAGAGAGATTAGATACAACGGTCACCACGACTTAATCAACTCTTAAACGTTTTTGATACACATTTATTTATCTTTTTAATAAGTCCGTAAGAAAGCTTTTCGTAATTTATCCTTCTTTTTATTAAGTCACTTAAATTATTGATAAGTAATATCGACGAAACTATTATATATATAGAAAAACTATGGCAATAAAATTACAAATGAATAACACCAAACATTGATTAATGACAGACTGTTTAAAAATACTTATGTAAATGAGGCAGTCAAAGCAGTGTATGCAGCTCTTTCGCATACACTATATATATACAGTATTTAAAAACATTATGTTCTATTATTGATTTAAATAACAATGACCCGTTTTGATGGTAATATAGGAGTGCAAAATATGAACAAAAAATTGAATTTCACGAACAAAGCAGTTTAGCTCAAATTTGATGTTCCTTTACGGTGATTATAATCTATATATAATGATACAAAACCTTATTCTAGAATCCTTATTACTATTTTGATCAAAATCCATGGATTTTGATATTAGAAAATATCTCAAATTTAAGGCTTAAACTTTAGGAGTATTACGACAAAATTGAAATCCAGAGAAATTTTTCTTAATGGGTGTCTAATTACTATGGATCGAATTTTATGCAAATCAGAAATATTTGGATTTTTAAATGGAAAACTGTGCCACAACTATCCTCATAAATACTTTAAAATACACAAAAGAAACTGAAATTTAGGAAAGATTTATTAATGTGTGTCTAATATCTATTGTTACAATTTCACAGAGATAGGAGGTGTCTGAATTTTAACAAAGATCTTCAACCCCGTCTTTGACCAATTTGCGTAAAACTATATTAAGCTAAATATGCCCCAGATGTGAACCCCTTACGTCTAGCCGCCGTGTTTCACCATTCATAATCATTAGCTTTTAAGTTTAAGAGTGAACCCTGTACATAAAAATATATAAACATATGCACATACCTAACTTTATGTAGAAATATATACTTTTCTGTTGCGTTTTCTTATTCTTCATCTCATTCTAATTCAGTAAATATTATTGTATATGAATCAATCTGCTTCTCTTATCAAATCGTCTGCATTCATTTATATTCATACCACGTTGTTTGTATCACGCCGGGAATCTCTTTCTTTGCCGAGTTAAGCGGCAAGAAAAATTCACAATTTAATCTGCTTAAATCTTTCCACATACAAATTGCGCATACATACACCATTACACGCACGCACGCACGCACGCACGCACACACACACACACACACTTATATATATATATATATATATATATATATATATATATATATATATATATATATGGATAGATGAATATTGCTTTATTATTCAATTCCTAAGACGGCATCGTTTGTAAGTCACCTTGGATCAGAGTGCGAAGAGATGATAACAGAACCGGAGAAAATAATATATAAATAAATTTACATCTTTATTCTAAGCTGACGGATGAGTACAGTTTGAGGTTGTTCACCCTAAATTTGTATTATACATATATTAAGTTTTAAGATCACACAGAAACGCATACACGCACGCATATATATATATATGGGAAGAGAAGGATGAAGGTAATCCGACGTGATGGTAAAATGAAAAAGGAAAACCAAAAACTGGATGTTTTTTTATGTGTACATCAACGTTTCGTCTTTATTTATAAGACTTCATCAGGATGATGATATAGGGAAAAGATATCATGCAAGCACGGATACATGTAGGGTAGACATGTTGGGAAGAAAAATAAAATAAAATGAAAAATAATGGCAGCGTCTGGCTGGACGTCCGTACTTGTTAGAGAATGAAAAATGAGTGGGAGAAAAAAGGGGAAGGGTGGAGGGAGCAAGGACTACTGTGGCTGGCGATGAGAGAAAGAGGTGGGGGATGAGCAGGGGTAAAATGGATGGCAGAGAGAGATTGGAGGAAGAGGGGGAGGGGGTGTTTGACCAGATGGCTGTGGTCGAGATTGAAGGGGAAGAGTGAGTTGGAATGTTTGTGTGTGGGGGGTGTATGCAGGGAAATGGGGATGGGTAGAGAGGGAGGGGGGGCTGTGATTTTGGTGGATGGGCGAAAGTTATGGTCTTAGAGAGCGTTTGAAGAAAATGAGGGAATTTAAGAAGAGGTATGGGAGAAAATGGATGAGAGGGGGAAGAGGGAGGATTTGTCGTGATAGGGTGTGAAATATTTGAAATATTTGGAAAATGATAGCAATGAGTGAGGGATTGGAGTGGGTGGGGGAGGGGGGTGATTGAAAGGGTGGGTGAGGAATATATTTGAAATATTTGGAACATGAGAAAGTTTATTTGGACTGTAGTATTAAAAATGTGAGGGAAAAAAATGAGGAAAAATAAGAGAAGATTCAGGGAGAAAAGGGAAGGGTGTGGGTGAATGGAAGAGTGTCATAAGGTTAGAGATGAAAATAAAAGTTAGCCATGATCAGGCAAAAGACTTTGTTCTGTGAGGATGATCTTGCTTATTAAGGGTGATAGGTTAAAGAAACCATTTCGCTGCTTGATAGTAGTGGAGGATGTGATGAGTGCAGTTTCCAATAATCTTCGCCGAGATTTGTTGTGGATGTGTTTAGTGATTTTGGCTTGTTCAAACGCTCTCTAAGACCATAACTTTCGCCCATCCACCAAAATCACAGCCCCCCCTCCCTCTCTACCCATCCCCATTTCCCTGCATACACCCCCCACACACAAACATTCCAACTCACTCTTCCCCTTCAATCTCGACCACAGCCATCTGGTCAAACACCCCCTCCCCCTCTTCCTCCAATCTCTCTCTGCCATCCATTTTACCCCTGCTCATCCCCCACCTCTTTCTCTCATCGCCAGCCACAGTAGTCCTTGCTCCCTCCACCCTTCCCCTTTTTTCTCCCACTCATTTTTCATTCTCTAACAAGTACGGACGTCCAGCCAGACGCTGCCATTATTTTTCATTTTATTTTATTTTTCTTCCCAACATGTCTACCCTACATGGAGCCGTGCTTGCATGATATCTTTTCCCTATATCATCATCCTGATGAAGTCTTATAAATAAAGACGAAACGTTGATGTACACATAAAAAAACATCCAGTTTTTGGTTTTCCTTTTTCATTTTACCATATATATATATATATATATATATATATATATATATATATATATATATATATATATATATATATATATATATATATATATATATAATTAACTTGTTACCAATATCCAGGGGTATGAATCCGAAGGAAGTTGAAACCGGGTTTATGAGAGTGCTCAATGAAAATTCAGAGCAAAATATATTTTTTGTTGATGATTTTATTCCACTACTTGCGACAAAACATATTCTGTTTCGTTAACACTTGCAAATAGCGTCAACATCGTCAGGCTACAAATGAAATCAAATAGCATAGATTTACCTCAACAGGAAATTGAAGATGCATTGGGTGGGGGAGGAGGGAGGGGGACAGAGATGGAGCTCTGCCTATGACGGGGGACAACATGAGACATGGGTGGGGGGAGGAGGGAGGTGGGACAGAAATTGAGCTCTGCCTATGACGGAGACATGAGACATGTCTCATGTCTCATATCCCCGTCATAGGTAGAGCTCCATCTCTGTCGCCCCTCCCTCCTCCCCCACCACATGCATCTTCAATTTCCTGTTGAGGTAAATCTAAGATCTATGCCATTTGATTCCATTTGTAGCCTGACCATGTTGACGCTATCTGCAAGTGTTAACGAAACAGAAAATGTTTTGTCGCAAGTAATGGAATAAAATCATCAACAATATATATATATATATATATATATATATATATATATATATATATATATATATATATATATATATATATATATATAAGAAGAACAATAAATATTGTTATTCACTAAATGTCTTTGTTCTGAACAACCGAAGATTATGATTTGCTTCCATTTGCAGGTCTAATTATTTTCATTGACTTATCATATATATATATATATATATATATATATATATATATATATATATATATATTGTATACATTTATGTGCGATAATATTGCGCTGTAATTCTAGCAACGACGGTACGGGTGCCGGATTGCAGCGACTGTTGTTACTGTTTCGAATTTCGCTAAGCTCAGCCACACTTATGAACCCTATTACGGCGAAACACCTGTCCGTGAATAAGTTAGTGATGAGAATAAAAATTGTGTAGAATACAATATCTATTAAGTCATCAATTGTTAAAAAAAAAAGAATTTATATGAGAAAATTATTCAATTATTTCTTCCTTAAACGATGGCTTTTCAAAGATGTAATCTTATCCTCAGAAGAGATTCGTACAAGTAAGTTAGTAAAATAAAAATTACCATCATGTACACATTTGAAAACGTGTAAAAATATAAAAGAAAATTAGAAAGTAGAAGATGCATGTGTCGTTTAAAATTGCTGGAGAAAAATTGTTGTTTGGAGGATGGAGTCCTGTCACCATTTTTCAAGTGTGTTTTTTTATGTATTTTGGCTTTCCATAATTTTTTACAAGAATTGTTTTCCTTTTTCCGTTTTGGGGATAATATGCTTCCTATCACCATTACATGATCTAGTGTTCCGATTGTTTGTGAGTCGAATAAGAAATACAGGTAGTCGCTGAAATATGAAAATACAGAAATTGAAACAATAATGAAAATTATGCTTTGAAGATTTTAATAGAAGCTAATTGAGCTTGCAATTTGAAACATTTACGGATATTATAAGGAGTATATACTTAAAAAAATATTTTTATAATAATTCACCAATATATATATATATATATATATATATATATATATATATATATATATATATATAAATATTAATATTAATTATTTATTACTTACAGATGTCAAAGTTTCATGCTAACGCAATCTTCAGTGCAGGAAGTTAATTTCCGACGGTCGGCGGGCGCGAACTCCAATCACAAATCGCCACTGATTCGCAGTCAAGAGCGTTTTCCCAATGGTCACCACAAATCAGCTTAGGATTCAGGAGGAATTTAACTTTTGTAAATACCAAGTCGGCGGGTATTTTACTACAAGCAGGGAATAGTGATCTACAACAACAAACTGTGTTGGATCTCTCAATGAAGCTAGTAGTACTGCTTGTTATTAAATTCACTCAGAGTGCCCGGCCTTAGTAAAGGTTTTTTTAATATTATATATATATATATATATATATATATATATATATATATATATATATATATATATATATATATATATATATATATATATATATATATATATACGTCTTTCGTTCTTTTTTTCAACTTCAAGATTTGACATCAGTTACTACATATAATAACATTTCGCAGTTGTACTATCTGGAGTTAACTGTCTGTTGATAATGGAAGTTAAGTACATCACTTTTAAACAAATGTTTTGCATTTGTTTACGATATTGGTACTAAGAGTGAATTCACTTTTCTTTTATGGAAGAATTTCGCTTTACATCTTAATGGAAACTCTCATTTCATCCATCAGAGTTATCCACTTATAGTGGAGCGTATACAAGACGTATCAGTGACTTGTTAAGTCACAACAAGAACATCTACTACTTTTACTTTCATGTCATTCGAAAATTCATATA
The DNA here is from genome assembly GCA_963556195.1 of Sepiola atlantica. Lineage (NCBI taxonomy): Eukaryota > Metazoa > Mollusca > Cephalopoda > Sepiida > Sepiolidae > Sepiola > Sepiola atlantica. Next base: position 34,703,367 of record OY744540.1, read on the forward strand.
ATATATCTCTTAAGACAGGTTTCTATCATTTCTTTCTTTATTACTATCATTATTATTGCTTTTATTATTTATAAATATTATGAGTATTTATTAATCTTACATAATATTAAAGAGACTTATTATTATGTCATCTAATTACGTAAGCGTTTGTGGTGTATACAGACATATGTACGAAATTTTTATGGTCGTTTATTCTAAAATTCGCAAAGTTTTGTGGCAAATATTCTCGTTACTTACTTGAATCTCTAGCATCTACGATGCATCGCATGTTTTTCCCCGCTATTTTAAATCGGAAAACAGATGCATGCGCATTGCGCAGCTGGCCTCGGCTTATGCACTTAAACATGTACATTCGTTGTGTATGTAAGACTATACATTTAAGTTTAATAATTGGTTGGTTGCAACTTTGATGTCAACGTAAAAGCGTGAAATTCAGACTATTGAAAGAGAAAAGAGGAAGACGAAAACTAAAGGAAAAGTTGTGAAGGATTATTGAGAGACAAAATGAGAGAAAGAAAGAAAGAGATATATAGAGAGAAAGAAAGAAAGAGATATATAGAGAGAAAGAAAGAAGGAAAGAGATATATAGAGAGAAAGAAAAAAAGAAAGAGATATAGAGAGAGAAAGAAAGAAAGAAAGAGAAAGAGAGTTAGTTAACATAGAATCTCTTCATACTTATATATTTTTTCCAGAGAAGGAAGCCTTTTATTTACCTCCCGATGAGGAGGTTAGACACAAGGTCAGGTGAGGCTTTGAAAATTCAGGACACTAGTAGTGCACGTAGCCTTACAAAATATGTCTCACAAACTTATCGACATTCATCGCTCGGGCCACGTCAGGAAGTCAGCAATAAAGAGAAGGTAAAGCCTGGGAGATCGAACCTCGTACGAGTGAACAAAACCATACATCAGCTGGACAGAAGCAAGATCACTGTCGGACTGATTGTCAGGGACGTACTCTTGCCTAATATGTACAACATTTACTCAAGCTGTGAGGGAAGCCTACCGGTGATAATTCTTCTTAAACTTCAATAAGCGTTGGCCTCTCTATATCTGAATAAATAGAACAAAAATAGAGATCTTTTGCAAAAAAGCTCCGTCAGTAATGGAAAAATAAGGTTTGAAGAACTATTTTAGTAGGTCATGTGCGCCCTTGACATAATTTTGTTAATCCTGGCTAGACATGCGACGGATGAAGGTTACGTTAGGGTAAAGTTATTGCTAGAATCAAGATTAAGATCTCCCAGTTTAGTTTAATGAAACTCTCAGTTCCCGCTGTACAAAATACAGAATAAACGCTACTGTGTAACGCATCGCGGAATGGTTGTCATCTATCTGTATGACTTTATGTGAAAGCAGCAATATAAGGGAATTGGTCAGTTTATACAAATATTCAATGGCATCAATAGATTCTTGAGTAAGTAATAAAATTCTGTATTTCTACTTTAACCTGAATTTTGTCTATTGTGTAGGGGGTTCCTTGGCGAGAATGTTCTACAAAATATCCGAAAACATGTGCGAATTTAATAGGCATGTATGTTTCGTAGGCAGCAATACAAAAACAAAAGAAATTCGGATAAAAACTGTCCAAATATAAGACGCCGCTGCAACTAATGAGTCGCATTCTGAGATGTTAGAAGAACATGTATTTTCGAAAGAAAACAGCACGTGTTATAACTTGAGAGTAAACGTCATCAGTTGTGCGTTGGTTGTTAACGTAATTCGTTGTTCGCTGGTTAACGCAATTTTTTGTTCGTCGATGGATAACGCAATTCTCTGTTTGGTGGTTATAGCAATTCATTATTCGTTGGTGGTTATAGCAATTAGTTGTTTGGTAGTGAACGCAATTTGTTGTTCATAGATCGTTAACACAATTCATTATTCGGTAGTTTACGTAATTCATTGTTCGCTGGTGGTTAATTCAATTCGTTGTTCGTTGGTGGTTAACGGAATTAGTTGCTCATTGGTGGTTAACTCAATTCGCTGTTCATTGGTAGTTAACGCAATTTGTTTGTCGTTGGTTGTTAACGGAATTCGCTAGTCGTTAGGTGTTAACACAATTCATTGTTCGTTGGTGATTAGCGCAATTCATTGCTCGGTGGTTAACACAATTTATTGTTCGTTGGTGGTTAACGTAATTCACTGTTCTTTAGTGGTTAACACAGTTTTTTAGTCGTTGGTGGTTAACACAATTCGTTGCTCGTTCGTTATTAACACAATTTGTTAGTCGTTGGTGGTTAACGCTATTCATTGTTCGTTGGTTGTTAACGCGATTGACTGTTTGTTGGTGTTTAATCCAATTGTTCATTAGTGTTTAACAAAATGTATTGTTCGTTTGTAATTTACGCAATTCGTCATTGTTGTTGATTTGTGTTTCACACAATTAGTTGTTCGTGGATCAATACACGTTTCATTTCAGTGTTCGTTCAATTATACGTTACTTGTTCGTTTCATTTCAGTGTTCGTTCAATTATACGTTACTTGTTCGTTTCATTTCAGTGTTCGTTCAATTATACGTTACTTGTTCGTTTCATTTCAGTGTTCGTTCAATTATACGTTACTTGCTCGTTTCATTTCAGTGTTCGTTCAATTATACGTTACTTGTTCGTTTCATTTCAGTGTTCGTTCAATTATACGTTACTTGCTCGTTTCATTTCAGTGTTCGTTCAATTATACGTTACTTGTTCGTTTCATTTCAGTGTTCGTTCAATTATACGTTACTTGCTTGTTTCATTTCAGTGTTCGTTCAATTATACGTTACTTGCTCGTTTCATTTCAGTGTTCGTTCAATTATACGTTACTTGTTCGTTTCGCTATCTGTTACTCCACAGTGCATTACTGTTCGTTCAACTATCCAGTGTTGTTTTTTTTTACTTTTGTTCGAACCAAACAAAGGAATATTTCTACTGATGTGTAAGAGGCTACTTTTATAGAGGTCAGATGCAACCTGGGTAGGGAACTTTGGCGGCAAGATGCTTGTTCACATTACATTTACATTTTTACATGTTGGTAGCGTCGGAAAAACAGTTAGTAAGGAGGTAATTCTAAAGGAAATTTCAAATAAGCTATAAAGAATTGTGTCAGTTTATATGAAACATATTTATGTATTATGCACGCAACCGTCTTAAACTGTTGACAACTGATAGTAGTAAGTATCGCGGAAACCAATGCCAACAACTGAATGAAGCCAGTCAAAAAGTCATACTATGGTGATTTATACGAATCTATTTGATCAGAAGAGCTGCTAACCGGCTCACTTCACCCAGAAGTATGGCCGCAATACTTCATGTACTCTAGATAACAATAATTCGACAATATTCCGTCTCGCGACAATGATTGCTGTTCTATGTCCGAATCTTGCGTGTTGAATAATTAACCGACTTAAATTATTGACTGTCATATAAATTTAAATCGGCATAAATAGCCGGGATAATAAAGACAAATTGTTTCAGTTTGGTTCTCTGTATTAAAGCTGCAAATGTAAATATGATTCAATATAATTAGAGATGATGAATGTCCAGATAGATTGCACAGCATTTCAACTGTTCCGGTCTCAAGCGGCACTAATAATCCCAGAGAATGGGCAGAAGAAAAATGATTCAGATGAATTGAAATGCATTAAACATATTATTCTTGAACCGGTGTACCCGTTACGAAACGGGATCGCATTCATTATGTTCACTGCTTAATATATGTGCCCTCGGGGAATACATTTCTCCTAGTTTTGTTATACACTCCTCTATAGTATATTATATCAATACATACTTGTGCATGAATGTATATATTAAATAGAACACTACACGTCTTTATAAATATACGAGAAGAATACCCGTCCCAGGACGGGCAAAACTAATTCCCCGAACAGAACAGCTTTGTACAATTTTAAGGTCCTTTTACGAAAATTAAAATCAAAATATGATACTAATAATCCTTATGTCTAGAATCCCTATTTCAATTCCGATAAGAAAGTTTCTAAGATCTAATGCTTAATTTCAAGGTGTTCTAAGAAAGAAAAAAATTCAGTGAATCTTTCTTACTAAGTGTCTAATGACTATGTATCAAATTTAATGCAAATCAGAAATATTACAATTTTGAAATGGGAAGTACTTCCCATATTTTACCCCTTAAAACTTTTACAATACTCCAAATTAACGGAAATGTGGGGAATATTGATTAATTGATGTATTAAAGTATGTTGTAAAAATTTCCCCAAAATCGAAGGTATCTTAATTAATTAATTCCACCCCTGTGCCTCTTTTGTAATTAAACAAACAATAGTCCATTTTACCCATCGTTACGTTCCAAAATGTATAATGGTCAGTTAATTAGTTTAAGAATGAATCCTACAATAAAAATTTATAAGCATATCTAACTTTATATTGCAGGTGTTATAAGACGTTTGGGTAGCATCTCTACTCAATAACTGTTCGCGTATAAGTAAATATAAGGAAACAAAAGAACAAAACGAAACCGTTTATGTTTCAAATAATATTTATTTATTGTAACCCAACATGGTTCGCTCTCGCCGAATTTTTGCATTACAACGTGTGGATAGTGTCAGAGAAAGTCTCAAAAAATGTGTGGGGGGTAGAGAAATTTATGAGAAATGTCTCAGATACCTTGAAGGTTTTACGTGCATGTGTGCTCATGCGAGGCGAAGCAGGAAGAAAAAGAGAGAGTTGCCTCGTGCGTCTCTTTTTATATCAACTGATCCTAGCGCCACTTATTATCGTGAACACGAAGATAAATAATTAGGCCTGAAACACCCTTCTGATAAATGCATGTATAAACGCGTGTAGAAAAGGGGAGGAAATGCTACAAATCCTCCCAACCAGATTGAAAAAAAAGGTTGTTTTTTATTCTGTTTTAATAATATATGTATGTTTTGAAATTTTGTGGTAATGTCAATTTTCTATCAGATCTGGTATGTGTTCTTGTATTTTTGTGTGGAGTGTATTCGTGTCATCAGAATCGGTGAATTTGTCGTGTGCCTGTTGGCTTAGCTGTGCTTTTTTCACTCTTCTTTGCGTGTGTTTAAACATATGGTCATACGACAGTTTCCTACTTTTTTACGCGATCACTTGCATTATTGTTGTACTCTGCAACATATTCCATACTGCACCGGTTGGACAACAGGAGGCGGACAAGGAAGTGCTTCATCGTATGGTCCTCCTATCCACATCCACAGATGGTTGGGTCGGTTTTGTAGCCCCATTTACTCATAGAAACAGTTGATCGCCTCATTCCCGTTCTCAGGCGGTTGAGTGTTTACCACTGGGGCCTGGGTGCATTTGAACCGAGATGAAGAGTCTCAGAAATGGGGGTTCCCATGTCTAGTCGTTTGAAGAGAGCGAAAAGCCGAGCCAAAAGACGAGCGATGATTTTTTACACTAAAGCAGTTGATGGAAACGATTTAACAGTCACTGTTGTTAGAAACTGTTATTACATCGTGATGGTGAGCATTTTCTCGTGGCTTTTTGACTAATCTGTATTGACAGTGTTGTTGCAATGTTTGCTTGACTGCACCGTTTCGGACAAATACATAATCTCTATAAAAAAAGTGGTTTTGGGGATGGGAACTTGTCTCTAAACATTTGAAAAAAAATTACAAACCAGTTTCTCTTACATATCTTTTTTGTTAAGTTTTTGGAAAAATAATTAAAAAGCGCCTATTAAATTTAAAGGAACGACAAATTTTAATCAGCATATTTAGTTAATGATGAATCAATATTGTTTAATTGAAATATCAAAATAATTAATGAGATTTCTAACTAGAGTGGATATCTTTTTAAAAATTATTATTTATGTAAACATTTTTTTTTGTTAAGGAAAATTTAACGAAACTCAATTAATTGACTAATTAATATTTTTCGTTTTTATCACTAATAATTTTTATAAAGAGTTGCCGGCTCAGCTTAAATACAGGAACAGCATAGAAAATATTAAGATGGAATTAGTTGAATTCAGAATAAATGGTAAATGGCATTTCTGGAACTACTTGATGAGATATTTTATCTAATTAAACCGTATGTTAATATTGTGTTAATGGTGAAAATATCTGTGCAAAAAGATGTGTTTATTTTGAACGGCTGAATCAAAAGACAGTTAAAAGAGTCACCTATCTGAATGTCGTATAAAACTACTAAATAAATGGTAAATGTGCTTTATTAAATACATATTCATCTAATATATATGTATATATATATAAGAAAAGGTTTTTAGACATATTTTTTAAACCATTGTTTCGTAATAGTATTATATTTTTTTAAAAAACCATAACAATGGTGGTGTAAAATAAATAAAATTTATTTTAATCTTAGCTTTCGAGAATATACTTCTCATTTTCAAAGAGTGTTTTTCTTTTCATCTTTTTTTTCATCGTCCGATTGAAATGGACTTTTTGGTCAGAAAATCTCGTTATGTCTGTAGGCGAAGTGACGCTGGTTTGAATAAGAAAGGGTATTTAGACATATTTTTTAAACCATGTTTCGTAATAGTATTATTTTTTTTAGCCATAACAATGGTGGTGTAAAATAAATAACATTTATTTTAACCTTAGCTTTCGAGAATATACTTCTCATTTTCAAAGTGTATATATATATATATATATATATATATATATATATATACACATATATATATATATTATATATATATACATGATTTTGTGTTTTTGTTATGTAATAATTAGTTATTTAATATATATATACATATATATATACATATATATATATAAATATATATATATATATATATATATATATATATATATATATATATATATATATATATATATATATATATAAATGCCAACACTTCAAAATCATGATGCCCCCTTCTCAATATAGACACACTCTAGTTAATAATAATAAAATAATACACAACGGTACAAACAGCAAAAGACTAAACATTCTTGAAGCCATTTATATTAAAACTAAATATACCACGATCAATAATGTGAATTACGAAATTAGACAAAACATTTTAAAGTGCCTAGCATAGTAACTAACATTACTAAATTCTTAGCCGTTAAGCAATCATACTTTTTAAGTTTGCAGGCGCTTAGAACGTATTTTGGTTTGCATTTAATACCACAATATTACATACGCTGATTTAAAGTCGTATATCACTAGCCGTTAAATACTCAACAGAAAAGACATAATTATAAAGACATCAAGACTAACACCGCCTTATGACGATTAGATGAATCAAACCGAAAGTACTCGCGAAAAACAGAAAAGAAAAATGGAACAAGAAACCCACGGAACTTACATACACAAATTTTTTAAAATTTAAAAATTTGTTTTTTTAACATGGTTCACCCCAAACAAGGCAGGTCGCCACTGTAGACGTAAGGGGCTACTGAGAAAAAAGAAAAGGAGCCGAAGGTTGGGGGGTCAGCTTAAATTGGGATCTGCGCAGCGATATGTCTGTCCACATTAGTTTTAAATTTCTGCATGTCAGTACTGTCGGGGAAACAGGGGGGCAGGGAGGGAGTTACAGAGGCCAGCAGCACAAGGAAAGAAGCTATTTGAGTAGAAGGTTCGGAAAATTTTTAAAATAATAAAAATCTTATGAAGCAAAAAACACTTTGTGTGATTTAATAATGTTTGCATATATATATACATATATATATATGAAGCAATCCAACAAAAGATATAAGCGTCAACTAATATCTTATAATTAGTGAAACATCCGGATAACAACTGAAGCTCAATATACTGGATGGAGCATTAATATTATAATATAAAATGAAGTAATAAAATAAGGTGTCAATCAAATTGTATTAGAATTCAAAGTTCAAGCAAAGTATCCTTAAGTCTTTAGCTCATGAGTTTTCAAAGATAATTCTTCTCTTCAGAGGACCATTACCGCAGTTATACTACTACAGGTAATAAAATTACGCTTTGAAAATATATAAAATTATATACACAAATACATAAAAATACATAACATCAAACATATCAACCCAAAAACATACTTTTTGTTGAATCCATACAGTCCATCCAGGTCATACAAATTGAGAAGCATAATCAGGAAAGACATTACTCCAAGTTACAAACAGCAGTCCATATACGTGAAATTGAAGGGGATGGCCAAGTTATCCAGTCGCGAAATGTGTCCATATTCAATGTTAATGATAAATAAATCAAATAATACAAAAAGTCCAATCAAAGTTCCAAAATCCCGACATGTGCAACCCAAGTCAAATCAAAGTTCGTTGTTTAATTAGAAAACTCGTTAAATCCGAATTGAGCAAAATAAGACTGAATGCCCGTTGCATCTTGCCAGCAGAGCGAAAAAAATAAGTAGTCTTCTCTCCCCAGCGATTCAACCAGACATGACAAATCCCTAACGAACAGAAGGCGATATTAAATTGTCTACATCTCTGAATGACTTTAATAGATCTGAAATTATGTCTGTGTTACTTCCTGTTTAAGCCCGCTTGATGGGCTCAACAAAGAAAGCAACATACAACCCCGCCATCCACCCCACCCAACTGCGTTTATTACTTTTTAGCAATTTTAAGAATATGCTAAGAATTGCATTTATTCGCCCTTACTTGGAAGTGTCATCAATTATATATATATATATATATATATATATATATATATATATATATATATATATATATATATATATATTGATTATTTATGGTTTATAATGTTACGTAATTGTTTTGTTTTTGTTATTGTTGATATGCGATGAAAAGTCGTGTATAAAATGTAGCGGTGTATTGTGGTCCAGTGGGTACACACTAGACTACAGATATTTACATCAAGGTTTCGATTTCTGCCCGGGTAGTCATGTTAATGGCGGTTCATAGCAAGAAACACGTGTCTATTTTAGCACGCAAAAATAAAATTATGTAAAAATGAATTAATTAATATATATATATATATATAAAATTGACGACTGTCAAGTTTAGGACGAATAAATACAATCCTCTGCATTTTTTTAATTAAATCGCTCAGGGAGAAAAAAAAGCGCACCGGTTAACACAACGGTGTTCCATCGCTAGTAAAAACATTAACAACAATAAAACAGATACGCATAACATGATAGGCGATGAAAAGTATTGTATGAAATGTGGGGAGGACTGTGGATATTTGATATCGAGGGTTCGATCCCTGCTCTGGTAGTCATGTTGATGACGGCTCATGACCAGAAACACGTGTCGATGTTTTCAGTTTATGCATGCAAAAATTAATAAATAAAAAATCAATTAATTAATACATATATATATATATATATATATATATATATATATATATATATATATATATATATATGTAAGCGAAAATGGCTAATGAGAAACATAAAATCATATCGAGAATGAAAAAATATATATCTACTTAATAATACATGTATATAAGTTGGTTGATTTAGAGGCATAAAAAAAATCAATACATATAAATAGAAGGCCATATAAAATCCACCCCATACTATGCATAGTACAATGAGGTTTTTCATATTTTTATTGGCCAGAACAGTTTTGTTGACAAAATGTTTTATAAAACATATATATATATATATATATATATATATATATATATATATATATATATATATATATATATATGAGACTGCAAGAAAGTAAAATAAACTGGTGTTATTAATGTATTTAACAGAGTAAAAAAAGAATTCGTACCTGCACGGTGGTTCAATCGGTCTGCGTTTTATCTTAGAAATGCAGGTTGCCATTTCAAACCTCACCAAGTCACATTTACGCTGATGTTGTCTCGAAATAAACTCAAACATTTCTAATTACAGTATAAAAATATGGACTATTTTTACTTTAATTTTATTTTCATTATTTTCTGTGACCCACATAATTTACCAAAATTAGGACCCTGGATGATGTTGGGTAGCAAATCTAGCACGTATATAGAGAGATAGAAGTAGTATAAAAATATATTCATGGCAATTAAGCTACACATAAACTCTAAGTTCAATCCCCTTAGGAAATCATCAGGATAATTGATTGCCATACATATGTGTTACTATTACTAAGTGTCCTTTGTCCTTCAGAAAGAGGAAAAAATGTGGTATCTGTGAGGATTCTACACATTATCGTTTCTGTCCTCGGTTATTGAAGAAAACATCCGTCCAGACTGAGACATTTTTTGTTTCAATCCAAAATGCTTCTTATTGTGTAGCCGGATTTTCTACACATTAAAAACAATTCTTGCGTCTAACTCTGCACTTGTAGTGTAACAATAAATAGTTACTTCTATGCTCAAGTAACGTATTAAACACTGTCGAAGTAAATACTTATATATATATATATATATATATATATATATATATATATATATATATATATATATATAAACATATCACTCAATCAATCCCAGGCCTAATTTATAAAGCAACAACCTTTCAGCAAAATTCCACTTAATTGATCACCATAGTCCACTTTCAAGGGATATACATTGATTAAAACGGTTTTCGTACAATTAGATGCAGTTGTGTAGAACGATTTGTCTTTGGCTTCGAAATACGCCTCTGTTTCTTTATTGGAGCTTAAATTACTTTCGCTGGAAAATTCTGTGGATACCTGAAAACAGTCACTAGACGCTGAGGGCAGATCTGGACCATAGGGTGGGCGCTGAATCAATTCGAAGTGCAATTCGTGTTGTTTTGTAATCGTTTCAATAGACTTGTGACACGATGCTTTGTCTTTGTGAAAGAGCAGCTTTTCTTCGCCATTTCTGGCCGTTTTGGGGGAAATTTGTTTCTTTCAAACTATATAATATTCGCTATTAGTTGCCGTTCTTTTCACAAAATAATCGATAATCATTGGTAAATGTTAATGCAAAATGGAACATCCATCGCCTTCATATATGTTTAACTGCTCTGCTACTATTTATCTTCCTCCCACTAGGTAAGATGTGATACAAGGTCGGGAAAGTGGGAAAGAACCAGCGCTTGAGAATGTGAGCACTCTGGCGGTTTAAAAATTGTCTGGGCAGCCCCGTCGGCATTCCCCGGCAGGGGCGCCTCAGACAGTAAGCAATAAACTTACTCCTCCCCAAAGAGGGGAGGCAAAGCCTGGGAGGGTGCACCTCCTAGAACTGCACAGGACGGACAACCCCCAATAGACCGGCGTAAATTCAGACCCAAAGGCCCGGACGATACCGGTTTATTAGGCGGGGTAAAAAATCTCACGTAACTTCCAAAACGAGTTTGTTGACTTTCCTTTATGTTTCCCTGTGCAATTGCCGAATTGTACAACCTGAACGGTTAGCATAATTTGTGTCTGTACGATTGCGTGTAAAGTCAGCATATAATCTCTTAAGCATTTTTTTCTTGCAGAGCAGAGTCCAAATATCACTTTTCTAGCAATTGCCATTGCTTGAATAGTATTATTCCCATCAGTAAGCAATGCTTTATCAACACATGAAAATTTAGTGGTTTCATTGTCTTAAACGTTTGTAGCAGTAGTTTCACTTTAAAACTGCTATTTGTAAATTAATAATTCGATTTAGCTCAAATTGTGGCACATACAATATGAAGCTTAGTACTGTATATAAATCATATTTATTTTACATTAGTGGCGCTATCTATGTGTCAGGCCCGGAACTTATTGAGTGGTCTGTTACTTTATAGTAACAATATCATGCACGAAATAATAATAGAGAGAGAGAGAGAGAGAGAGAGAGAGAAAGAAATATATACTTATATATTCGTATATATAAGCAAATGTTATTAATGTGTATACACAAGTGTATATACACTTTATTTCTGTCGGCAGCTTATGTTTTATTTTCAGAAAGATTTGACCTGTGTATTGGCGGATTTTCTGCGTGTGTTCGTCTGTAAACATCGTACAAAAGCGTGCGCGTGCGTGAACCGTACATATAGAAAAGAAAGATCGAATGAAAGATGCAACAGCAGCTGCAACAACACGTAAGGTCTGGTCGAATGTCATGTAAGAAACATTTGCATTTGTTCTGACAAGGGCAAGCTCAGGCGAGCAAATGGAAAACTTTTGAGACGACACTCTAAGCGATCCTGGTCTATCGGCTAATATATATATATATATATATATATATATATATATATATATATATATATGTGTGTGTGTGTGTGTATGTGTGTGTGTGTATTATAATAAATATCTTTCTATTATTTTCTTCATACTTATATGTTTCATCCTTTTCGAGATTCGTCAGTGTGGAGATAACTGTTCTGCAGGTCGCACGGTTCGCACCCCAGACACGAGTCACCTTTCAACTCAAATTTGTCCATACGGCCAAGCTAACAGCTCTGTGGAAAGAAGGGAATACAACTCTATTCATGTCTTAAAAAGCGAAAATATAGTAAAAAGCAACACGGTGTTCGACATCTCCAATGTACGGAACTTGGATCTACACATTACTTTGCCAACTTATCTTAATTCTCTTAAATGGCGCCGCCGTAAGGGCTATTAAATAATATAATAATCAATATATTTTAAATTATTATTGATATTAATACATGTTTTATATTTTTTCGGAAATCGTCAAGTAGAGATAACTGTTCACCTAATCGCACGGTTCGAACCCCCGACACGAGTCACCTTTTAACCCAAGTCAGAACCCTTTTATATATGCGACCTACCTAACAGCTATGCGGAAAGCGAAGAATTAAAATCTATTTATGTCTTAATCGTAACATAATATATAACGTATGCACATTTTCATTATTTACTGCAACAGTGACTAGGCCATAGTAGTAAGTAGTATGAAAATAAATTCATGACGATAAAGCTACCCAGACATGTTTATGTTTTATTCTTGGGAAAAATCATCGGCTGATAGCAGTTAGCCAGAAATAAAATTTCTGTGTAGCTGACTTTCAATATATATATATATATATATATATATATATATATATATATATATATATATATATATATATATATATATATATATATATATATATATATATATAAGCAATCCAACAAAAGATATAAGCGTCAACTAATATCTTATAATTAGTGAAACATCCAGATAAAAACTGAAGCTTAATATACTGGATAGAGCATTGATATCATAATATAAAATGAAGTAATAAAATAAGGTGTCAATCAAAGTTTATTATAATTCAAGGTTCAAGCAAAGTATTTTTAAGTCTTTAGCTCATGAGTTTTCAAAGATAATTATTCTCCTCAGAGGACCATTACCGCAGTTATACTACTACAGGTAATAAAATTACACTTTGAATATATATAAAAATATATACAAAAATACATAAAAATATATAACATCAAATATATCAACCGAAAAACATACTTTTTTGTTAAATCTATACAATCCATCCAAGTCATACATTAAAAAAAACATAACCAGGAAAGAAGTCCGGAAGGTTGACTGTAGATTAATCCAGGTGATGAGTGACAGTCCAAATACGAGAAATTGAAAGAGCTGAAAAAGTTGTCCAGTCGTAAGATGCGTCAACAATCGATGAAGTGAAAAGTATCCCATGTTTATGTTAATTATTACAACGATAAATAAATCAAATCAAATAATATAAAAGGTTCAATAAACTCACTCAAAATTCAAAAAACTTGATCTGGACAGCACAAATCAAATCAAAGTTCGCTGGTTAAGAAGGAGAATCTGTTAAATCCGAATTGAATGAAAATAATTAAAATTTTCAAAATATTCGCTCTCCCGGGAGCCAAATAAAGAGGACCCTTCTTCCACGAATGGAAGGCGATAGTACTATCTGATGTGAGCAATAAACTTGAAACGCTAGCGTCTGTAAGTATTAATAATTTAATATTTATTTATAAATATTATACTAAGCCCCTTTAAGAAATTGAAGTTGAGCACTCTCGGGATGTTAAAAATAGACTGTCAACAAGCTCTAATGCAAAGTTCCGAATACGTTCGTCGAACAGTTTCCGTTGGCTGAGTGGATATGGCGACTGCTCGCAGATTTTAGGCTGACTCTGTGAATCGGGTTCGCGACTCATTTGAAATTGTTACTTTCCTGCACTTATGAGAGCAATAAGCTTGAAACGCTAGCGTCTGTACATATTAATAATTTAATATTTATTTATTAATGTTAAATATATATATATATATATATATATATATATATATATATATATATATATATATATATATATATATAATTCGGTGAGTTTCTGTCTATATGGTATAATCCAGTAAATCCTTACTGCGCTTATATAAAAGTGTTCAATAATAAATAGTGCTGTAGATTTATTTGCTAACAATATGTTTACTCATACCAATCTTTTTAGCTAGACATTTGCAGATATGTTTCAATTCTAGCTGGGAATTAATTACGAAATAAATTTAAAAAATATTATAGTGACGAAATGAAAGAGCACATAGGAGAGTTTGAGTGTGCAAAGGAATTGACGCTAAACTAATTAGAAACGATTAAATTAAATTAAATTTCATGGTAGTGTAAAAACAATAGAATAGGAACAGTGAGGAATTAAAAACATAAAGAAGGGTTGAAATTCTCGCAAAACAGATTTAACGATTTAATGCATCCATCTGCCGGCATAAAGTAGTTCTACAGATTGCAATAGAGACAGATTAAACCTTTGTCAACTGTTTTACTTTTCTTGGAATCCGCTCAATGCAAGACCTCAAAACACCCTATTTTATAGTTTCGGCCGCAGCATTATATATATATATATATATATATATATATATATATATATATATATATATATATATATATATATATATATATATATATGGATATTTTGGCAGCAAGTCATTTATTAGACATGTGTCATTGAAGACCACGGAGTTCTCCCTCTTTATGATCTTTCTGGTCAATTTCTCGACTCGGCGAGCGATTCGTCGCGTTTCTGCTATCAATTGCTGGATCATGGCGCCTAATGTTGTGTCTTGGGCCATTTCTCTATCGCTTTCGGTCTCCCGACCGTCTTCAGGAGGTTGTGTGTTTTTTATATCTTTAGACAATATAGACAAACTCAAACATACTCTAGAAACCCACTCAGTTCTCACTTTCACACATGAACTAAATACTAACAACAACATCCACTTCCTCGACGTGATTACCGACTTTAACAATTCTGCCCAATACACAACATCCACATATAAAAAACCTACAAACAATAACCCTAATTAATCAACTACCTAGCGAATGCCTCCCAAAATATAAAACTGCCCTAATAAAAAACCTCGTCCACCGCGCATACACGATATCTTCATCCAATAAAATATACTACAAAGAACTAACCAACATCAAACAAACCCTAGTAAATAACAATTTCCCAAACGGAATTGTCGACCAACAAATAAAACTATATTTAACCTCCCTACACCAAAAGAAATAGACAAAAAGCACAACAAAAAAGACACTCTTGTACTATAAAAACCAAATGAATTCTAATTACAAACTCGACGAAAAAGCTATAATCAACATAATAAAGCGACACACTAAACCCACTGACTAACAACAAATAATTAAACTAATAATTTACAACCAAAAATTCAAAACTTCTGACTTTATAATCAAAAATAATAACACTACTTACTCCCCCCTAAACCAAACAACCGTACTATATTTGTTCCAATGCCCATTCGAGGAATGTTTCCCCAAGACCCAACCAGACAAGCATATTACTTATATTGGTCATACCACTACAACCCTCTCTCGACGCCTTATGTATCACTTAAACGACACTAGTGCCATCCAGCGACACATTACCACACATAAAAAAGCATAAAATCAACCGAACTAAGACAAATATTAACAACTAACACTAAGGTCATACATAAAAAAATGCAACAACAGACTAAAAATCTTCGAAGCCCTACACAAAAAAATTACAACCCACAATTAATAAAATAGCATTCACCACCGGTACTAACGCCTTATCAGTCTTCAACAATTGACACACAATAATAATAATGATAATAATAATAGATAAAAATAAAATAAATAAAACAAATTAATAAATAAATTAATTAATAAGTAAATAAAAGAATATATATATATATATGTATATACACATACGCAAATAATTAGATATACCAAAAATAAAACCATAAATACGACTCTTTACAAACAACAACAACAACACACAACACCCTCAAGACG
>OY744540.1:34724466-34739466 GCA_963556195.1 Sepiola atlantica
TGAAATACCCAGAAATACTGCCGGTATCAATTAAGTTCTATGCTTAAGACTTTGGGTAAACCAGGGCTATTATATGACAATTTAGAAATAAATAAATAATATGACATTATCATTTTTCAGTTCTAGAAATATAAACATCAACATAAGTTTCTGCGTATGATCGTTTCTGAGACAAGGATTTATTGATTCATAATTCTCAGCCGCAGCACAAATAATGAGACCACTTATACAATTATAAGCCAACAAAATTAATTAACACCTGCCTGCGTTTTTTGTAAAATTATTCACTTTTCTGAAGACGTGCGTTTATCAAAACGAAACCGGTCAAAAGTCTCGTTTGATATTTATTTCGTCCTTGTTTAATTGTGTTACTTTTCTGTTTTTCAAGTATTCTGTATCCACAACATTACATTTCATTTTATGATATATCGTGAATTTATACACACACGCACACACACACACACACACACACAGACACACACACACACATATATATATATATATATATATATATATATATATATATATATATATATATATATATATATATATATATATATATATAAATATATGAAACCATTGGTAAAAATAGCAGAATTCGTCTGTTTAAGTATACCTTTTTTTGTTTTGTCAATATTTCTAGCAGCATGTTTTGTATTGAAATAAAAAAAAAAGAATTAAGAAAGGTCCCATAGGTATCACGAATATTTTCGATTTTTCATGGACAATTTAAATTCAGCGACGCCGAAGTGGCATCGCAAAATAAAATCGCATTACGTTTAGCATTTTAAAATGATGCAACTGGTTTCATACGTGTCGTTGTTAATTTTCGGTTGTTGTGTTATAAATTGTTCAACGTAATGCAGTTGTATTCTGTGATGCCACTCCGGGGTCGCTGAATTTAAATTGTCAACGTCTTTCCTGGAACAATGCGAAAATGTTGTCAACGCGTTTCTTTTAAAAAAATATCTTCTCTCTCCAGCTTTTTTGTTCATTTGCTTTTGGTACCTGAGGATGATTCGACGAAAAATAGAATACTTGCGTTATACTTATTAGACGTTTATTAATTTTTGATTTTAATACAAAAAAAAACATTTAAAAAAAGGTATAATTAAACAGACGAATACTGTAATTTTTACAATGTTTGCATAAATGAGAAAATGCTTCCCAAATACACACACACAATATATATATATATATATATATATATATATATATATATATATATATATATATATATATATATATACATGGGAAGTGAAGGATGAAGGTAATCCGACGTGATGGGAAAATGAAAAAGGAAAACCATATATATATAGTGTTTGGTACTTTTTATGCAATCATCAGATACGGAGATATTAATTACTATCGGTCGAAATATTCGAACCCAGTCAAATAGTCATTTTGACGACGTAGCCTGATACTCTACTCCTCGGACAATATCAATCAACACGGAAGAAGGGAATTTGAAGTTTATAAATATAAATCAGCGGACTAGTACAGTAAGCTTAGGCAGAGGCTGTTAAACTTGCCAAGGCAGGAACGTCGCTTACGCATTAGCATGACTACTTGTTTATAATTTCTAGAGGATATATATATATATATATATATATATATATATATATATATATATATATATATATATATATATATGTGTGTGTGTGTATGTGTGTGTGTGTTTTAAGGCATTTTGCCACTTTTTTATGTTTAAAATTCTAAAGATGCTTAAAAAAATGAACTTTACCAAATGTATACTTACCAATGACCATGCGAGATTTAAGTTCAATTTAAAAGAGACATGTGTCTTTATTTTTTATTTTGATTTTAATAAAAATATCTGCATCTAACACATGTTTTTAAATGCATTTTTCTTCTTTCCTTATGTTTATATATATATATATATATATATATATATATATATATATATATATATATAGTTATATATATATTTATGAATTGTATACGTTCATAAAAGTAGTTTTATGTACGAACAAATTTAATATAAATATATATATTAACAGAAAATACGTCCTATAAAGTTAACGGCGACTAATAATACAAATTTATGCATCTTAATCACTTAGGAAGCGAAAGAATTAAAATAGTTGTAAGCCAAAAATAACGAACGCTGCGATCACTAATAAACCAATTACATCAAAAATAAATTATATATATACCTATACACGTTGTTTTTCACTGTAGCTGGTTGCGTACTACATTGAATGCTATATCAATCCGATGTACTGAGTACATATCTCTCCTTTAATTAACGCATTGGAAAGTGCGCGTCAGAGCCGTTATCATCTTCATCTAATTTAATCATTAATGTTTCGGCTAAGGAGAGTTTCCTCATTTGTCAAGATGGAAGATAAATCGTGGCATGAAAGCACGTTGCTAAATCCGCGTGATCAAAGGTTCGTGTACTACACAAAACACTTCTCAACATTCGTGTGCACATACGTGTCATGCTATGTACGTTCCATGTTATCTGGAATATATAGGGTTTAAATTCTAGATGTGCGTTGCCGGGTGCACTAACCCATCAAAAATTGTTGAGGGATGCCGGTCTTTGAAATCAGGTTTAGTACAGCTTTCTGATTGGTGTGTGTAATCATATAACATAGAAAGAATTTGAAGTTGGATCTAAGTCGCTGAGTAAATTTTGATGGCAAAGAATTATCATGTAATTTCCCAATAGATTAGAACGTTTTACCTCAATGTGAAAATAGTTAAGTAAGAAGAAATTCTCACTTAAGTTGATATCCCCGTTGTTGTAGGCAACACGCTGAGTAAGATGGGCACATTATATTTTTTTAAAGTTTAACATTAAAGGGAGCATGTATATAAAATTAGGTATGTCTGCTTCTTTCTCTCTCTCTCTCTCTCTCTCTCTCTCTCTCTCTATATATATATATATATATATATATATATATATATATATATATAGTGGGAGAGAGAGAGAGAAAGAGAGAGAGAGAGATTATAAATTCTAGACCATGCGACTGAATGCAACCGCCACTCCTGCACTGATGAGAGTAGAAAGCCCGAAACGACGTCGTCTGTAGGTATAAAACATATTTAAACATATTTATAGTTTATAGCCCCTATAAGCTTAAATAGTATTTATAGTAGAGCCCTGTTTGGGGTTAAAAGATTATTGTGATTATTGTGATCTCTGCGATAGGCAAGTACCGCTCGAGCGTTGAACACTATCGACAACACGCTTGTCACTGCCTCCTGGACGTTGGTACATACATTTTAATTACTATATGTGGTGATTTCTCGCGGCCGTGTGGGCCTGAGCTTTTGTCTCGTGATTCTAGGCTTAATCTACGAACTGCGTTCGAGCCTATGCGACCGCCTGCAACCTCCACTCCTGACACTGATGAGGATATAAAGCCCGAATCGGCGTCGTCTCTAGAAATAAAACATTTCAATATTTAAAAATATTCATAGTATATATATATATATATATATATATATATATATATATATATATATATATATATATATATAAATTAGGAAAGTTCATTTTATAAAGCATCTTTTTAAAGTTAATATAAATATAGAGGCAAACATATCAAGCGAAATAATTGCTAAAAAAAAAATCAAAATGAAGAAAAAAGAAAACGGAAAGTATTTTGAAATATTTTGTTAAATGTTTCGAAATATTTTTATTTTTCTTTTGATTTAATTACTCACATCTAATAATAATAATTTTGAAGGCATTTTTGCCTCTCTCTCTCTCTCTCTCTCTCTCTCTATATATATATATATATATATATATATATATATATATATATATATATATATATATCGTTGTTCGGGGTACACACCTAAACTAATAAACTGATAATTTTGAATCTTGAATATATATTATCGGAATAATGGTAAGTAACATAGGCACATTATTGTATTTTGCAAATTTTAACATTTAGGGAATGTGTGTATATAAGGTAAGTTATGTTTATATGATTATATATTTCTATCTATAGGATACATTACTAAACTAATAAAGCGGTCATTATGAATTTTGGAATACATGTTCTTGGCGTAAAAGTGGGTAATGTGAGGTATATTTAGTTTAATTGAGTTTCATGCAAAGGGAATATAAAATAAGAAGCCCATCGTTATAATTCAGATTTCTCTTTCTATGTAAAATTTTAACAAGAGGTATTAGACATCAATTAATAAATATTCTTTCAATTTGAGTTTAAGAATTTTAAAAGTGATACAAAAATGTTCTATTCGAAAAATAATTTTTACGAGTTCTGGGAAGAATACTCATGTAGTATAACTATATATATATATATATATATATATATATATATATATATATATATATATATATATATTTATCGGAGTTCGAACGGTGTGACCGACAGAGATTGTCAGCTCCCATACTAATGACTTCAGGTTTGGCATTAAACACATGTCCATGTAGGTTAATTTGAAACATATTATCCATAACTATATATATATATATATATATATATATATATATATATATATATATATATATATATATATATATATATATATATACAATAGTTTTAAATATATTTTGTGTGAACATTTTTCCTGCCTATGTTTCGGAAATTTAAAAGTTCTAATTTCTAAAATGTTCGAAGTTAGAAGAAGGTACCGCTGTATGTCAATTGTTTTCTATCTGTCTGTATATGCGTTTAACATTGTGGTTGGATGTTTGAGTGTATACAGTGCAATCAATTAGCTTTCTCCTTGCCAAGGGGAAGCAGAGCGTAATGCCGTGCTTTCCTTCTGTCTTCTCTCTGTCTCATTCTCCTCCCTCTATCCTCTGCTGTGTAATACTCCACGACTGGATTTAGGTGTAAATAAGTAGTGTTTACTAGCGGACATAGTAACAGGCTACTTACCTGATCGTTATTCGCGCTCTATTGTCAAACTCTCAAATGGAACCGATCTTTTGCACAGAAAATGTAATTGCTTTTTTGGGGTTCGTTTTGGGTGCATAGCCTGTGTGTTTTCGCTAACGTCGTTGGTTAACCAATATATAACATTTGGATATATACCAATCGAAAATGTTTACGAACTCCTATAATTTTGCTAAGAAACCCGACACAACGATATAAATAAACATTGACACAGCTGTAAACAACTATAATATATTTCCGTATAGCTTTTATTTAGAATATGATTTGAAATGATTTAAATTATAAAAAATGCATATATATACATATATATACATATATATATATTACACTCACACACATACGCACACACACATACATACATATACACACACACACACACACATATATATATATATATATTTATATATATATATATATGAATAGCATTCTTTGTTAAATAAATATATAAATCGATGAATACCGGTCGCAAGATTAATCCATAATACTGAACAGCCGTTCAACCGGAATTAGTTTAAAAGCTTTGTGTAAAAATACTTATTAGTAACCAAAACATTACGGCTATGTTGTCATATGTTTCATTTTAGATTTTACTTATCCGTTCAAAAATAGACTACCATTATGTTGCATGATGTTTTTACTTACTAGCTTGTTAACATGTTCGATACTATATATAAGAAATATATCTTTTATTTGCCGTTTTGCTCATTTGTTAAATATATTTTTGCTTACGTTTGTTTCTTTTTGTTTTTCAGACTGGCGCCTTCGAAATAAGGAGCCTTGTGTCTTCAATTTATTTCTTTTTCTCAACATAAACTCGCCCTACGTCCACCTCTCTCACACGAACACACGTATTTGCTGATACTAATTGGGTCTTCGACTGAATCAAAAGAAAGAGAAAAAGTAAACTTTACAGTATTAAGAAACGACTTTTCATTTCAACACCAAGAATTATTTTTCGTCCAAGAATTTGCACTGCATATCAAGAACCAATTCTTGTTTGCCTTCACCTGTTCTCTTGTCTCTTTTCTCTCTCTTTTCTGATGTCTTATTTTATATTTCGAGTGAGCTCCGCCAGATTAACTTATTTATTCAAAAAAATATAGAGAAAAAAGAAAGATCTTAATTAATACCCAAATTTAATGGAATTAAAATTAATCATTTAGTGTTATTCCGACTTTTTAACTTTTTCACAATTTATAGAGGATTGGCTTTATTTAAAGGTCATTTCAACGAAGGGTACGGTTTATGCCATCCCCAATCTTCAAAAACAAACAAAAAGGTACTGATGCCTTATGCAGTTTATCAAACCTGTGTTTCCCAAATCGAAAGATTGGCTGTGACGTCGCATCTTTCTATTAACAGCCAGAGTGTCTAAATCTCCCTCCAGTTTTAAGAGTCGGATGTATAGACTATATAATGTCTCTATATGTATATGCTTAAAAAAGCCGACACTATTCTCGCCAATTTGTAATTAATCTTAGAAGAAAAAGCTTATTAGTGATTGTATCAATAAGCGAAACTATTCACAATGAATGCCGGAAGTTCAGTGATGGGAGGTGGTGGTGGCGGACGCAAGTGGAGAGTACCGGAAGATGATACCTTACAGATTGTGGACCCCAAACGAGGCAAGGGCAAGGTAGGTAACTCTGTACTCTGTAAATTCTTATACTTATGTATATATTTTCTGGTATTTTGAGATAGTAAAAAGCAATGCAAGACTTTTTTTTAGTAATGACACGAATGTTAACGCTTAAAAATATATATTTCGTGAGGAATGATATCTATTGTCATTTTTACATGTAATCGTTAGCTAATATAATGGCTAATGTAATTATAAGCTTATAACACGACGATATCTAAACCTTCTTTTAAATACAACGTCTTGTAAATGTTAAACGAAATCCACCCCCATTTAATCATAAACTCAGATTAAAATGTTCGCTTAAATACGACGGCCTGTAAATAGTAGCTGAAATACCATGACATGTAAACATCTACTCAAATACCATATAATGTAAACATCTACTCAAATACTATATAATGTAAAGGTTAGCTCAAATACGATGCAATATAAACCTTAGTTCAGATACAACGGCTTGTAAACGTTATTTCGAATACGATGTCACGTAAACTTTAGTTCAAATACTACGCGATTTAAACGTTAGCCCAACTACAATATTATGTAAACGTCTGTTCATGTACGATTCTATGCAAACTTTAGCTCAGATACAACCCCATGTTAACGTTAGCACAAATACTATACAATATTAGTGCTAGCTCAAATCTGATCGATGTAAACGTTAGCTCAAATGCAATGATATGTAAACGTTAGGTCAAATATGATGGCATAGAAACTTTAACTCAAATCCGACGATATTCACACATTAGCTGAAATGCGACGGTCTATAGAATATAGCTAAAATCTGATGCCATGTAAACATTAGCTCAAGTAGTACGCCATGAAAAATCAAATAAAATGCTATCTTAACGTTAACCCATGTAGGATGGCACGTACATGTTAGCTCAAATACGATGTAATTTAAATTGTTGCTCAAATACGATGTAATTTAATACGATGCCATTTGAACTTTCGCTCAAATACGACGGCCGATAAACTATAGATCAAATGTAATGGCACTGAAACATTAGCTCAAGAACTACACAATGTTAGATCAGATACGATGTCATGTAAACACTCGCTCAAATACAATGCTATTAAAACGTTAGTTAAAATACGGTAACCGAAAAACGATAAATCAACAATGATGCCATTTAAAAATTAGCTGAAGTACTACGCCATGTTAGATAAAGGACGATGCCATGTAAACAGTCGCTCAAATACATCATTCAAACATTATTACAAATATGACTCATGGAAATTGTTTTTACATTTCCTCATTTACTGAAATAAAGAAATTTCATTCGATTTATAAAGATTCAGAAAAAGCGTAATCAGTGCAAAAGCTCGAATGTATTGCCCCTCCGTCTGTAATATTAAGGCCTCACTAAAAGAATAGTCCATGTAAACAAATGATTTGACTCATTAAACATTAGAGAATTATTCAATTTTAATCTAATCTAAGACATTCATTCAACAAATTATATACGTGGCGACTCAAACAATGCCCCGCATGCATTCATTGATGTAATGCACAATCCTTTTTGCAATCCAACTATATTTTGTACAAATAAACCTTCGTCCGTGACTGACGTGTCGACCAAGTTTCATTCAAAAATATTCAATAGTTTGTGTTATCGTCGTTCAATTAACAACAAGCAATGATGTTACGTGAAACAAGCAATGATGTTACGTGAAAAATTGCTAAAAAGTCTGACACAATCCTCTCTTGGCACTGCCCATATGATGGGACTCGTCAGTCCAGGAATAATCTGAGGTCGGCTTTGATAAACCTTATCTTTGAGATAACAACATAGATAAAGAGAAATCTTTACGAGTATGCATCCGATTCAGGATCACTCCTCTGATGAGACGATCACCAATGTATCTCCGCGTATATTTGACCGGCGATAACACGAATACTATCAGATATTCCTGAATGAAAACTGGTGAGAAATTGAAGCATATACTTAAGTGTATTTGTAAAAATATGGGTATATTGCTGAAAGAATTGTGACTTTCATTCACAATTCCATGAGTGGTATTTTGGGAATCAGCCTACAGTTAATGAGGAATTAGAGTTTGCAAAGGTAATAGCATATTGATTGTCAGCAGAGTAGAAGCTTGACTGAAGGCAAGTTGTTATCAAGATAAATCGCAGTAATGTTTTTGTGTGTTTTTCATATGTTGTTGCTGTTAAAATTGTGTCTTTATATTTTTCTCAAAATATTTTAAGTAATAAGACAAACAATAAAATCCAGGAGTAATCGAGAGTGTTTCTGAAACTACTCTCTCCAGGATACTCAGAAATAATGTGTCGATGTAGTTGGTGTGTTGATTCTTTAACGATGAACAAGTAAACATCATCTTCAGATAATTAACAATTTATTAATATATATATATATATATATATATATATATATGTATATATATATATATATATATATATATATATATATATATATATATAAATGAAAAAAGAAAAGCCTAAAATTATAGTAGTAATGTATTCATCAACGTTTCATCTTTATTATCACACAACCTAGGGATGTAGAAAAATGAAGAAAAAATAATCATACAATCATCAATGTTGATCTGCCCGAGAGCGGCGAGGCTCGGCCGGACTATAAGTAATAGAATCAGGAATTGGGAAAGGAAATTTTTATGCATTTAGCAGCTGCAGTTAAATAGAGGGACGAGTTGGGTGAATATTGAAAAAAAGATATTTTATGATCATTGGTGGTATAATAGACGAGGAATTCCCACCATTGAAACAACATCACATACCATGAAACAAACAATAAGCTCTGCCAAACACCTCTGTAAACAATCCTCATCTAACGCCGGTATATACACTATCTCATGTAATAATTGTCATCAAATATACATAAGGGAAACTAAACGGGAACATAGGAAAAGGCTCGGTGAACACAAAAGAGACATTAAAAATAGCAACTCCCGTCACGTGCTTTTCTACCACGCTGCAGAACACGACCACTTATTTTACTTTGAACAGGCTTACATCATTAAATGCATATCAAAGAAATCTTGACGTAGAAGCAACTCAAGGATAATGTGTTGTAGGCATTTAAGTTGTCTCTAGAATGTTTAGTATTGCTTTAGTCGAAGTTCTCAGAAATCAAGGGGCCCATTCCTGGGGCTAACACTTGATCTCTATATGAGATACATAGATACCCGAATATTCTATTCAAATTCTCCTTTATTTCTCAAACATTGAGTTAGTAAAAAAGTTAAGAATAATAATAAATGTCTTCTCTCCCCAACTGACCAGTCAATTATGTCATAGTATATCTTTCCTGTAGTCTGTTGGTCTTACCGGATTCCAGGACAAGAATTCATCTAGTCTGGTAAAGTATCCAGCTACGTGGTGTTACTTGAGGTAACATCACTAGGAGAAGATGCACTATTCCTCGTATGAGCAAGTGTATAGCCGTGCTGAGAGGATCTAATTTGTGCTGCGGATACTATGTAGTTTTGAATATTTGGTCAGGGTTTACTTGTAGGGGTAAATATCCTCATGTCAGGTTGTCCTGACAACCCCTTGTACAGAGAAAGCGAAGCCACTCGAGGATAGTGTCTAGTAGGTAATTCAAACTCCCCAGCTGTGTGTTTTCGATAATGGACAGTTAAACATTCGTATTATTTCATAACGAGAGAAACACACGTACCTCAGTGTATACTTATACTTATAATCTAGGATTTATTTAGTTAAAATATATATTTGGGGGGGGGGGGGGTATTATAAATTAATTATAATAAATATAAACACTGTAAAAAGGGGGCCTGCGCTCTATGTTAAATGATCTAAAATATGAAAAATAGATTCTACTATTTTTAAGCGAATACATGTAAACAAGCTAAAAACGTTGAGTGTAAGAAAAGT
Organism: Sepiola atlantica; assembly: GCA_963556195.1. Lineage (NCBI taxonomy): Eukaryota > Metazoa > Mollusca > Cephalopoda > Sepiida > Sepiolidae > Sepiola > Sepiola atlantica. The sequence continues at coordinate 34,734,902 of OY744540.1, forward strand.
AAATAAATAAAAATGTATATTTTTTTAGGTGGGGAATAATTATTTTCTGCTCAAAATATCAGGTAGACATGAACGAAAGTAATCGAGAGCGACATTTAGAGCAATTTTTCCATCGACCTTTGGTGTGAAATAGTACTTGTAATAGGGAGAAGTGGTGATATCGAGGAAGAGGTTGATAGAGTGATAGAGAGAGGTGATAGAAAGGGGATGACAGAGAGTGTAAGAGAGGCAGTGATAGAGAAGAGAGTATAGAAGAGAGAGGGGGCAGGAGACGGAATGACGATAGGGAAAGGAAGAGAGATACTTTTGTTTTAAAGAAAGATGGTACACACAATTTTTACCTCGTCAATTTTGTTAGCCATGCACACAGGCAACGCCGGGCAGCCATGCTAGTTCCGTATAAGCTTCGTAAACACAGTCATTACGACACGCTCCTATCAGATTTGCACGTTTATGGTACTAATATTTGTTTAACGGGATAATTGACTGGGGTGATTTGAGGTTCAGTTAAACATCTATATTTAAAGTAGATAGGTTATTAGTTATCTTCACCAGTTCGCATTAGAAGTGATTAGAAGATTAAAGTTAAATTCGATTGCTGTAAGAATTTCCGCTAAGGTACACGTCATCTAAGACCCTAAAAATGAACGAGACTAGACCCTCACGCTCATCAAGTAAATACAGAAGCAATCAAAAGTTAATCAATTGAATAACTATTGTAAAATAAATAAACTCTTGTTTAGCGTAAAATCGTCGTGCTTTTCTTTTTCAAGTATATACGTCCTCCGAAAGATTGAGATCAAGATTTTTAGTTCCTATCCTCAAGATATATGAAGATCAGTAAGACCAGCTCTTTCACATGTTGGTGCCTGATGTTTACTTATATGCTAATTCACTCTTACAGAAGTTGAATAAGAGTCCGACAATACAAGCAGGGTCGCCTAGTTGAAATAGTCTTAAATTGAGAACTAGCTACAAGTATTCCAACTGTTTAACGCGCATAACGAAATATCAACTATCATCAGAAAGGAATAAACAATACGGAACGCAAAACGATAAAGCAATCACTAAAAAATTATGGCATTTCTATGTAAAAACATCAATGTCTGCGTGTATGTTCACTATATAAAGAAACGTCAGAGAACCTATATAAGACTAAAAGTGTATTAATACGTAAGACTTTCCGGGGAAGACAATACAAGTGATCCCGAATCTCTAAGTGCCCAACTTAGAGAGCTATGAGACAGAACTCCCCTTAAAACTGGTATATCTTATACTGATCAAATTTAAACCTTACTTATGAAATTTTCCAGGGAAGATAATGGAAATGGTCTCGAATCTCGAAGTGCAACCCTAGGGGGCTATTCTGTCAGAACCCCCTTTAAAACTTCAAATATATCCTAATTTTATGCAAGTGTATTCATATGTATAACATATCTCGTGGAAGACAACGGAAGTGATCCCGAAACTGTACGTTTCTCTGTATGCGCCGAATCTCTCTATGTAACCTTTTTCATGGCAGCTATAGGCAGAAATGCATTGAAACTGCAAAATACGCATATCCGATCAGAGAGCTTTTCAAAATTAGAAAGCGAAACGAGTGGCGGTATAAAGAAAGAAATGATATGTTGTTATAAGCATAGTGAAACAGTTTTTCTAATCAAATTCCGAGCAATATAGGGGTTTCCTGTTAGTTTAATATCAAAATATGTCTGCTGTGTGTGTAAAGACAAACAGTGAGAGTGAGGGAGAAAGAGAGAAAGATAAAAAGAGAGAGAGAGAGAGAGAGAGAGACGTTGGATGAAAAAGTACGAAATATAAAAACAGATAATAAACACTGGGATTTCCATCCGATGATATATATTATGTATCTCGCTGCCATTCTGCTGATACTTTGTTTTCCTTTAAATAAACGGTTTATTAAGTGTGCGGGACTGTGAATAAACAAAGAAAACGTCACAAAGAGAAAAATTAAACTAGAAATACGCCTATGCTTATCCCGACATTATTTCCAGCCGTCCTGAAATTGTCATTGAACTCCAGCAATGTCGGTTAAAGAGATGCGATGTTGGGTTTGCGCAACACGCGTTTCACTGTAAACTTCCCAGGATGGCAGCCGTACGGGAGTAATATATATATATATATATATATATATATATATATATATATATATATATATATATATATATATATATATAAGAACCTAACATCTCCCATTCCAAGCGCCTCGCCCTCAAAGGCCTTAAGGATAAAAACCTAGTCTACCTGCCCTCTGACAAAGGCAAGGAGTTCTGCATCATCTCCCAAGAATCTTACAACACTCTCGCCCTGGAACACCTCAGCAATACGTCCCTATACACACCCGATAATAACATCTCAGCTACCCACATAAAAACCTCTATTAACAACGCTTGGTCCCAAATTTGCTCTAGACGTAATCTTTCCAAGGCATACAGGCTCAATCTCACCACTAGGAACAGCAGACTCCCCACCTTTTACCATATTATTAAAACCCACAAAACCAGCAACCACACACAGATCAGACACATAGTCTCCAGTGCTGGCTTCTCTCCCATTTACTCAAACCTCTACTCCCCACCTTCCCGGCACATGTTAGCAGCTCTGACCAGGTACTAAACAGACTTCACTTACTCCAAATCCAACAATTTCGCCGCAACAGCTACATCCTCAGCCTTGACGTTGTCTTCCTCTACACTTCCATTCCCGCACACCCCACCATCAACCTCATGACTGACCACATCTATTCTAATAACCTTGACTGTTTTAGGCTTACCCCAACAGATATACATCAACTCCTACGCATCATTGTGGATAATACTTATTTCAGGTTCCAGCAAGACACGTACAAACAAGTCTCTGGCTTACTCATGGGCTCCAGTCTCTCCAGCCTCCTTGCCATATCCTACAGGAACAGACTGGAACAACAAGCTCTTAGCACCTGCCATTCCCATATATTCCTCTCGAGATGCATTGACGACATTCTGATTCTCACTTCATCTCGAGAAGAAGCTACTTCTATATTTAACACCTTTAATATATATTTGGTCCCAAATGTGCTCTAGACGTAATCTTTCCAAGGCATACAGGCTCAATCTCACCACTAGGAACAGCAGACTCCCCACCTTTTACCATCTTATTAAAACCCACAAAACCAGCAACCACACACAGATCAGACACATAGTCTCCAGTACTGAGGGACCCCTTTATAAGATCTCTTGGCTCCTCTCCCATTTACTTAAACCGCTACTCCTCACCTTCCCGGCACATGTCAGCAGCTCTGACCAGGTACTAAACAGACTCCACTTACTCCAACCCCAACAACTCCACCTTAACAACTACATTTTCAGCCTTGACGTCGTCTCCCTTTATACTTCCATTCCCGCACACCCCGCCATTGACCTCATAACTGACCACATCTCCTCTAACAATCTTGACTGTTTTGGGCTTACCCCGACAGACATACATCAACTCCTACGTATCACTGTGGATAATACTTACTTCAGTTTCCAGCAAGACACATATAAACAAGTCTCTGGCCTACCCATGGGTTCCAGTCTCTCCGGCCTCCTCGCCGTATCCTACATGAACAGACTGGAACAACAAGCTCGAGATAGATTGACGACATTTTGATTCTCACTTCATCCCGAGAAGAAGCTACCTCTATTTTTAACACCTTTAATAATACTGACCCCTACATGAAATTCACCATCGAACATCCAACACCTCAGGCTCTCTCTCACTCCTAGACTTTAAACTTAAAATAAATGACGACGGATCCCTTCACACCACCTTCTATAGAAAACCCGCTTGCAGGAACCTTTTCATCCACTTCAAATCCGCACTACCCCTCAAATCTAAAATTAGTTACCCACACACCGAAATCACCCGCATACAAGTCAAATACTCTTCCATTACCGACAAAACAACACACAACAAAGCCTTCCACCAGCCCCTATTAACCAACGGTTTCCCCCTCACTACCATATCCAGCCTCAATAACACCAAAAGACGTAGACACCACACTCTCACCAACACCTGCTTCTTTAAGCTCCCCTTCTTTAGCGACTGTATCACTTCCGCTATCCGCAATGCCATACGTGGTGAGAACCTTGACATACAGCTCTCCCACACAGGCACTTCTCTCCGACAACATTTGCCCCGAAAAAGCCACTACACCACGGACCCCTGCTCTCTAGCTAATTGCCCCATCCCCAACTCTGGCCTCTGCTTCCGCACCTATACGGTGTACAACATACAATGCGCTAAGTGTCAAAGGTGCTACATCGGTAGCACCGTCAGGCCTCTCACCAACGCATTAAAGAACATCTGTACACCCACATTTCCTCCTTCCACAAACACTTAATATCATGTGGTAACAAACATCGCTCTATTAATGTCCGCATTCTTAACTCTGTCCGCAATGTCGGTCAGCTTCGAATTTCGGAAGCTATTCTAATCTCGAAATGTCATCGAACTTTGAATAACAGATACGAGTTGTCTTCCTCATGCATCCTCTGATTCTTACATTCTTACACTTCCACCCC
>OY744540.1:34741966-34749466 GCA_963556195.1 Sepiola atlantica
TCGGTGGTTGCAGTCAGCATTTAGTTATCATTGCTCCCAGATACACTCCGTGGATTCAATAGAATTAATCAATGGAATGCCACAAAACTATAACGGGCGTACTTGAGCTAGGTGTTCACCTCTAACTCATCATAGAATCCATCTTTCGAAATAGTTTTTACGTTTGTTTTGCTTGTTTTCTCATTCCTATCAACTACTCAATACTCCCTCAATCACTCTGTAACACAAAACTATTATTACGAAATGTAAATGCTTTAAAATTTCATCGTAGCTAATCTATTTCTAATGGAGATTTGGTATCTGTCTGTCTTAAGCCGAAACTATTACTCCGATTACTCTTCTTCTATTGTACTATCTTGTAAGGCATGATGTAGTTTTCTATAATAGTTAAGACAAATGTACTATATTTCAATGCTCAATTCAAGAGAGTAGTATAGTATATGTACTATTGATATGCGACCACCTCCCAGGCATTACTTATTCATTTAGGGGAAGTGTAGTGTAGTATATGTGTATTCGCCATGAGACCATCATCTCATGCATTACTACACCCGTTTTATTTAAGGTAAAATAGCGTAGAAGTTTTAATGTGGTCATGATACAATCCTCTCAGGCATTACGTCCTCCTTTGGAGAGCAGTGTAGTATATGTTCGTTCGTGATGATATCATTATCCCAGGTATTTTCTCCTCCTAATTCGATGATAGTGTAGTATCTGGTATGTGGTCATGATACCATCCTCCCAGGGAGCGCCTTATCCTTTTTGTTGCGGAATAGTGTTATACTATATAAATTATGCGACCCTGGTTGAATATTTCTGCTAGTTAGAATAACGATTTCTTCTCATATAGATATGGATTTAACTATATAACATCCGGTTTGTATTAATAATATTTTTGATATATATATATATATATATATATATATATATATATATATATATATATATATATATATATATATATAAGCGAGAGGCAAGTAAATCATAAGAATACAGATTGTTAAAATACAATACTTATTGCTCAAAACACGGTTTCAAACAAAAGAGATTTATTTATTTAATTCATTTTTTTTAAAACACCTTGCTTTTAGAAACAAGGGACGTAATATTTATCATATTTTTACAAGCTTTATTCTCATCTTTTACTTGTCTATATAATTGCTATATCTCGTATATAGAGCATCAATTATGTCATGATTGATTCAAATTTAAAGGTATATATTTATCTTAATGTTCCTATTTTTTCCTTATATATATATATATATATATATATATATATATATATATATATATATATATATATATATACGTTTCATCTTTACGGGAATCGTCAGTGTAAGGTAGAATTATTTACACCGGTCGCCGGACTTGAACCCCGGAACACGAGTTATATTTAAAACTCAAGCCCACACCGCCGTAGTTAACAACTCGGTAAATAAGCGAGGGAGTAATGATATTAAAAGGCAGCTGTCGTAAAGTATTCGACTATTCATTGGAACATTGCATATATATATATATATGTATATGTATTAGTGTGTATATATATGTTATGATTCACTAGATAAGAAAAGTTATCAAAGAATTAATCAAAATGGTAAATGTATACACGCTATTAAAACCAACACTACACCAAACAATATTCATGAATGGGTGCGTGCGTACCAAAACGAATTTTATTATAACTATTGCATTAGAGTAAAATCACATTTCAGGATGAGATCATTTAAAGAAAAGTAACGATTACTTAAAAATTAGTTTAGAATCGATTTCTTAAATAAAAAATGATGTTTAAAATAGATATATGATATGTATATCTCAAATACCTATATATATCACAAGCACAAAATAGTTTTATTTCATAGTTCCGATTATTTTCATTTTAACGTTTGATGTACTGGAAATATTGCAATTGTTTTGTGTGTTTTTTATAACTTTTCCGTTAATAAATATATATAATTATTCAATTTAAATAATTAAATATTTACGATGCCCGCAAAAAAGCTTGTTATAAGCGTGGCTTCACAACTGATCCACCGATCGTGCGAGTCGAACCTCAAACCGTGCGGCCAACCGATCAACTGTGCAAATGAGAAATGTAAATACTATTTTTAAATCAGTACTATTTCAGTTCAAAATAGGGTGTTTTTACCAGGGAGGGAATTTTTGCATTACTGCTAAGCGAGGCAATTAGTAGTTCCCAAACAGAGTAACTGTTCACTCGCAATGTATGTATGTATATATATATATATATATATATATATATATATATATATATATATATATATATATGTATATATATATGTATATATATATGTATATATATATATGTATATATATATATGTATATATATATATGTATATATATATATATGTGTGTATGTGTGTGTGTGTCCGTCAGTGTCTGTATATATATATATATACGGATTTGTGCATTAGATATATACAACAATAAAGACAACAATTTGATTGGAAGTTGTCACCCTCCGTTTTCAGACCAATGATTTCCGAAAGAAGCTGGCATACAGCGAAACTTTTTGTCATATTGACTTTCCAAAGAATCCTGTTTTCCATGTGCGCGTAGGGCTATGATAATTCCAGGTTTTCCTTGGACGAATAATGTTTGTGTAAACTAGGAATCGTGAACCATTGATTCTTTTCTCACATACTCAGCAGCAACTTTTCCTTCCTTCTACCCTATATCCCGTTTTCTTTTTTCTCAGAAAAGCTGTCGATTTTCGCTCAGAGTTCTGCAAAGAAGCTAAACAGTCAACTTAATCAGCTCAACTAATCTGATTACCATCGCTCCGACCAGCTTCGCTACAATTTTAGATTCCTTCTTGGCGCTTAACAGTTATCTTTGAAACGTAAAACCTTTTGTCTGGGCAAAACCGAACGAACACGGACAACGTGTCTAAGTGAGTTGTCTGCCCTATCGTAACCTAAAATCGTATTGGTGAAGTGTTCTCGTTCGTCTTTTCTTATTTTTTTCGTAATTTCTGTGTATCCGACAATGTGCCGAACGCGTTCGAGTGTTGAGATTATGTGCGTGACCTGAGGCCTAAGTGATGCATCTTTCTGAACTTGAAATTCTATGAAGAAAAAGAGATTTCTATAAGATTGGTTATTAGATGAAGAAAGCCTTATATAATGGCAGGGTATGAATTAATTGAGAAATATAATAAAAAAATTAACCGACACAAAATATATGAAATTTGAGCGGGAGAGATATACAATAAACAACACATTATTTGTCAGTTCCGAATATTATATATATATTTGTGGGTGGGTGTACGTGTTGATACTAGAAGAATACCCGTCCTAAGACGGGCAAAAGTAATTCCTTGAACAAAACAATTTTTTACCACTTTTATGTCCCTTTACTAAGATCAAAAAATAAATATATAATGCTACAAAATGTTATGATTAGAATTTTTATTTAAATTTTGATCAACACCAATTGCGTTTTGTTTCCAGTCGTTTTTGACTACATATTACCACTGGATTTAAGGAGGTGTGAGTTTGATTGGGGTTAGACAACACTTGATTCATCATAAAATCTTATTTTTCTACATATATATATATATATATATATTTACAAATATATATATATATATATATATATATACATATATATATATATATACATATATATATATATATATATATACAATATCATTTAACTATATATAGAGAGATAGTCAACGAAAACATTGTGTATATATAAGACAATATAACCATTCAAAATTACAACCGTATATTACAGAATATGTATTTGTTTAAATCTGTTTATAAAATAAACATGAAATTTAAGAAAACCTAAGGGTGTTTGTGGGTGTTTTAAGTTTACTATATATACGGTATTACAAAGTATTATATCGTATCCTAGAATTAAATAAGCCCAACCTGTTTTAATATTAATATAATTAAGGTAGATGAGAAAAACTTAAATATATATATATATATATATATATATATATATATATATATATATATATATGTATATATATATATATATATATATATTTAATTATATATATATATATATATATATGTATGTATATATATATATATTTAAATATATATATATATATATATATATATATATATATATATATATATATATGTGTGTGTGTGTGTGTGTGTGTGTGTACATATACGTATAACTAATATGGATTATCTATTAACACATATTTTATAATTAAACTATATATAGAGAGAAATCTTGAGTCAAGAAAAAGCACCAACTGGATAACTCAGATAAAATTATTTTGCAACGATTGTCTTAATATTATGAACTGGTCTAAGTTACCAGCGAATCCTCTCAACGAAGATAATGGGGGCGTGACTCATAAACATAAGAGACAACGTCACGCATTAACATTTGAAGTAAATTATATGACAGTAAAATAAATTAGGGTGTGTTACCTTACATATGCTATTTGATGTGACAATATTACATTCGGACCCGTGTTCCATATACAATTTGTATACTCAATTATTGTCTTAGAAATCACCATCTCTTCACCGAGAAGAGCCACACAATCGTCGTCCCTTTTAATTACAGTATCCAACAGTATTAGAAAGAGTCACTTCTGTTCGAATTGCATAACTGGAATAGAAATATTTGACTGCAGTTTAATATAAGCGATAGGAAATTAAAGAAGAACATATATAAAAAGGAATTCATTCGCTTATAAACGCTCGGATATCGAACATAAAAGACTTGAAATCTAATAAGAGGAATTGATATGAGAATAAAAGAATTGCCAATGAGAAGACTCTATCCACATAACATCTATTAACCGCATTCCGAGAAAGTTGAACCCATTTTTGTAAAGAATATTACGTTACATAAGTGGAATCCATTTCTTAAAGAATTACATTTGTCATAAAAACCGTACAAGCATTTATTTATGCACATAAGTCATTTATAGATAAGGATGGCTCGAATGGCATATGATCTTACTTATTATCTGTATCACAAAATACTTGACTCGTGATGCGATCCTCTACTTATATAAGAGTCAAATACGTCCTTCATTTTGTTTTACGATTGAGTCACCACTTATCAAACCTTACGAACATTCGAGGATAAGAATTAATGAGACGGATCGATTGACGATTGAATAATGATGATGATCATCATCTAGTCGTGGTGGTGCCACGGACCATCCTGACTCTCTCACACCATCTCTCTCTATCCTCCATCACACCAGGTTGGTATTCATAGGTGCATTGTGAGTCTTTTGTTAGTTGTTTGATGTAGGTTCCTTGCGGTTTACCCAGTTAGCCACAACCCTGTGTTGGAATACACAGAAGAACATCGCTGATGATTTTATCTTTAACCCTCCAGCAATGCTCAGCAAATCTGGTTCTTCTCTCTCTGATCAGGGCTGAAATCTGAGTGAGGTGTCCATAGAGTTGCTCACTCCTGGGGTGCTGTCTACAGGAGATGTTAAGAGCAACTTTTAGCATTCTAGTGTATGCATCATCAATTTTCTTCTCCAATCTTTTGCGGATAGTCACAGTGCAATTGAATAGCCATTCTTTCTATTTTTATCTGAAAATCGCTCATGGAATGTGAACACTAAAGGAATGAAATAATGGGGAGTGAGAGTTACAAAGCTGTGTAAAATAAACCCAAGATTTACTTTTCTACTCTCCTAAGATGAAGTACTGTTGCTACATTTATTATAGAGGTGACGCTCGGAGGACGCTTTTCTTCCATTGATAGAGTACAAAATCAACTTGGCAATCTAGCAAGGGACGACTTCTCTTTTCTTCAGCCTATTTCTCACAGATGAGATGTTCCTTCTCTTGCTCTATTCTATCGTTATTTCCAGGGAAATGTGTTGACTGAGGTAAAATATCTGGTTCTGCCTTGTACGACATTCACAGCAAGCACTCGTGTTTCTGCCAAAACTGCGAAGAAGGTCACTTTATTCCTCTGTCTGCCGAACTCGAAACGGAATTTCCATTAACAGAGTTTCTTTCCAAGGACTTTTAATCTGTGAAACACATTACTACATTAGTGCTTCTATTTGCACTACATCATTATCGTTTTAAATTCAATATCTATAAATGCTTGTTTATTAGCAGTTCTCATAAGTAATCAAATTTTGTTGATTCCATTCATAATTTTCAATACTTTATTTCTTAAATGTTATCATTTAACGAACAATTGAGTTATTTTATTGATTCTCCTATTGTCAACCTATTTCTTATTATTTCATTCCGAATAATCTTTTTTTTTTGTAAAAGTTTATATTATGCGTTATATTCTTTAAATCCTTCAATATCAATTCATTGGGTTCATTTTAATTAATTATTCATGTTGTGAACAAAACGTATTCTGTATACAGTTGGGGGTTTCACAATTTCAAACACGCACCGTTGGATAAAGAGGTATTACCTCGAAATATATCATAGAATACGGTCACACACATTAGATTACTGTATAGAAGTTTTGATTAAATCAAGTAGAATTTACTAAAAAAGACGAATTTACAAAAAAAAAAACACTTCGTTTTTTGTCATCCTTCTCAACTTCGGCACAATGACAGTTAGACACAAGGTCGGTTTTCAATGTATGGAAAACCCAGCTCCCCGAAATGGAGCAGTCTTGATTGCGACGAAAATAACAATTGCCCTTGTCTAAAATTATGTCTCCTTCACTAACCTAGGACAGAAACTACACTTTGCTCCTAGTCAAAAGACCAATTTTTATTTATCTTTAAAGTTTTACTAAATATTTGACAGAAGCAATTTTCTTTATAAAATAAAAAGATGTGACACAAGGCTAAAATTGGATGTCGTCTTCTTGATCTATTCTCTAAATTAGTTCACGTCACCACAATACCGCATTCACTTCATGGGCAACCCTACTTAATATTATCACCGATGTTTTTCGACGTTTTTTTATTTACCAAAAATATATATGTAAAATTTAATCGGTTGAGGGTATGGGTTGCTAAATAAACAAAAAAACAATTAATAATTTCATGTAAAAAGAAAATAAAACAAAATAAAATGCTAAGTTTGGGTAGTAAGACTCTCTCAAATCTATCTCTATATAAATGAGCTGCTCACTGTTTTCCGGGTTGTTACAAAAGCGGAACACAAGCCAGATTGTTCATAGGTGACTATTGAGCGGTAAAACAGAAATAATTGGATTGAGTTCGGTGCATGGTAGTAACAGCTAAGGAGATACGTATATTCGCAGTTTACTGATGATAAATATCATGAGAGGATTTAAAACAATAAATGGAATGAATAACATTTAGAGACAAATAATGGTTGTTTATGACAAGTATTTATTGATATTTGATTTGAAGATGATCATGTTGCAGCACACAGAAAAGCAATCTTGCTGCAACGTGGAAAGTTTCTAGAAAGCAAATCTGTTTATGAAAAATTAAGTTTGATGTTTGGATCATAAAAGAAAAGAAAATTCTTGCAGTCTTCGTAATAAAACAAGGATTTGCTGTAGACATTTTATAA
>OY744540.1:34754466-34871966 GCA_963556195.1 Sepiola atlantica
AGAGAGTCCGATGGCTAAGTCAATCTGAGCTTGAAACCGATGGTACTAATGTTGTACTAATCTTTCTGTACCAAAAAATTTAAAAAATACCACGCTCTTAATTTTAATTCTCAATAAATTGAGCACTCTGCGGGGATTTTTCCTACTATATTACAAAAGAAGTTATATATATATATATATATATATATATATATATATATATATATATATATATATATATATATAAATCTCTCTCCCTCTCTCTCTCTATATATATGGAGAGTAAGAAGAGGGAAGGCTTACGCAAACACCAGCTTTTGAATTCGTTATATATATATATATATATATATATATATATATATATATATATATATATATATATATATGATTACAAAGCCTTCATGTTTACGCTGTCTATTGGATGCTGTCAAATTTGGCACCGTATGAAACGGTTCAAAGAATTTGAAGATGACAGCATGTCAGTAATTTGAAAGTATAGACTCTCCAATCTGCCATTGCAGTGCATATTGATCGTTAATAACGAGTAGGAATTTGAGATTTGGTCGAGATCTCTATACGCATGCATATCTATGAAACAATTGAAATCGTTAAATGTCATATCTGTCAATTAATCCATACGTGCATGTATAATCAGATCGACAGTAACACATACACACACACCAATATATATATACATATATATATATATAAGTAAATATTAAAAATTATAACCTACTAACGCTATATATAGTGCGAGAAATATTCAAATTTTCAGTGTTCATAGGTTTGAATTATATGTTGTTTAATATTAAAAAAATGGCATACCAAAAAGACCGGAGGGGAAAATACGGTTAAAATACAGGTTGATACCTGATAAAAATTCGGCAAACATTACTATAATAACTAGGGAAAAAACGTGACCAAAAAAAAACTCCCCTCTCACTCATGAGATATTCACTCTCGAGAAAACACAACAAATCAGATTTCTAAATATATATATATATATATATATATATATATATATATATATATATATACATATATATATATATATATATAACGATATTAATAAATAACGATCTAATTATTTATATTCACATAAACGCCGTCGTTTTCAGCGTGTGCTCTCATCATTGTAGGGAAGCGATAATTTCAGACAATCGCAAGGCGCGAACCTGATTTCAAGAGTAAACCTACTTCGTACGCTATCGCCTCATCATAAAAGCCATAGTGGAGTATCACGTGATACGGGCTGTAAACATTAGACATTCTAAAATGTTCAACGAACTTAATCGGAGCCTTGCTTTATAGCTAAAGGGAATGTCTGTTTTTTTAATATCTCCTTACAAGTCTACATCTTTAATCTCTTAAAGGGGTTTCATAACAATATTCATAAATAAATATTATGTATATATATATATGTATATTTATAAGAGAAGAATGGTAGCTGGTTCGAAGCATTGCTGGGAATTGTAATAAAAGTATTAAGAAAACAGATTCTAATGCAGAGAGCCGGAGTGATGAGACGCTGGAGAGAACAAACATAAACAATGAAAGAAGATGTCTTACAACTATCGATTTATTTCTCTGTTCAATCTTCCATAAACAGCAATTATGGTGTCAGCTGTGTGGGATGTCCGGATGATGATTAGAAATCATATGGTATTTTGGGAAGATTTTCCCCTTGTCAAAAATGGGCACAAAAGAAACGTTCGACTGTGTGGACTTCACTAAGATGGCATCCATTGTGCGGATACTGTGACAACGAACACTATATGAACATAAAAATCGTGCTATGATGTGCTTCATTCGTTGCAGAAAGTGTGGAAATCTCCAATCAGAAAGGAAACCTAAACAAAAGTATTCAATGCCTGCATGGAGACAATCCTTTTGTACGGTTCGGAATCGTTGACACTTAACGTGGTGTATAGAAATCAGCTAGGTGGTACGTATACCCGAATGCTACGAGCAGCTTATAACAGATTATTACATCTGCAAAAGACATTCCACGAACAAGTCACTGTATGGACCCTTGCCTCGTGTGTAAGCGATTGTGAGGAAATGATTAGCGCTTGAAGGACATGTCACCCGTCACGATGAACCTGCAGAATAAGCTTTATCTGGTATGCGAATTCGAAGAGAAGAGGTGGTCGTCCGTATATCACTCTGAATGCAATCAATTTATTTAACGATAATTAAAATATTATTTATAATGTGTTTTTATTACCATTGTTGCCTCAGGAGTTTTTATTTAGTTGTCTTGAATTCGGCTCAATCAATTTATCAATCGATATTTGCATTAATAGGACTACATTTTTCACTCATTAAAATTCACAAATTCATTACAACATAAGTAAACCTTGCAAAATTAGTATTAATTTTTAATTAATAATTAATCACTTCCGTAAGATTGCTATTTATCTAATGATTTTTAAACTAGAAAACCAATTCCATAAAAAATAATGTAGAGAAATGTCCAATTTTTCGAACACATAAATCAATCATAAAACAAAATTAGACAACATTTTTAAATAAAAAAAATAGTTTACATTTAAATAGCAAGAACATAAGTCAGTGCAGAAGACTGTAGCGTAACGGAAGTCTTATCTGGGTGTATTTCTGATGTAATTTCATAGAAACGTTGGTAACTAAAAAAACTATTTATTTGGTCAGGCTGGAACTTTGATGGTAGTTACTGTTAGCAAAGAGAATCAGATGAATACATACAATTTGAAAAAATCTGAAGTTTAAATTGCCCTAAAATTTCGACAATGACATAACTTTTTGCAAAAATAGAATGAAATACTAAGGTTAAGGTCATATAGAATTCAGGCTTCATGTACATATACCCTGATCTTATGATCTAGATATAACTAAATCAAATCAATTTTAAATTAGACAATCGCAGATATTTTAACCAAGGTTGGTGACGATTGGTCATGCGATTTGGAAGCTGGGTTGTACACACAAAACAATAGACCTGGAAAGAGGTAATATATAGTGGAAATAAATCTAACTCAACCCATCATGGGTACATAATGTTATAAAACATTATTCGTCTCAATCCCTTAAAAGTGAATGCCATTAATTGTCCCCAACCACCTACCAAACTATATGTTTGTATATACTACCGGAAAACCAGTGTGATTTTCTTGCTAAAAAATACAATAGACATACTCTTCGTCCCGAGACAGATGAGAGAACACTACGTAAATAACACAACATTGTGTGCTGCTTCTATGGACCTAAATAATCCTTGACAGAGGGGGTAAAAAAAACTATCAATGCGTAAACAGTTTTATAGTAGCAATTAGGCAATTTTGCGATAAACTAAACTTTCACTTTTTCATTACCTTTCACCTAGATATCCAAGCATAACATCAATTCTAAGTTAGACCATTACTGATATTTTGACACAGTTTGGTGACGATTGGACAAGCGAGGTAGTCGCTAGGCTGTATACAAGCAGATAAACAAACATAGTTACATATTCGAGCAAATACATAACATCCTTGGCGAAGGTAATGAACTATTTACATCATCACTTTCTACTCGGACATTGTTTCCTAAAAAAATAATTTAATGGTGTAATCAACGAAAGAATGAAAATATACTGCCCTGTACAGGGATTGAACTTACATCACAATGTTTTGATTATGAGTTGTTTGTGGTTGATACATCACTCTTCCCAATCTCGATGCATCTACGTATTGTTTTATTCCCCCTTCATTGTCATCTGTTACATCAAGTTCAGTAGTGATGGGACGGAAGGGTGCAGACACATTTCGTCATCATTATTACTGATCTACGCAGTCAATTAAACAGTTGTTTTCTGAACAAGTAATCGATATCCTGTTTCACAATTTAAAACTTTTGTTGTATTACATCTAAAGATAATGAATAAAAGCTTCGGAAAATTTGATATGAGGATTGATCATTTTTATTATTTTTTATTATTCCGACTACAATTTTATATTGGTTGCTATTCACATCGTTTCAGCCGATGTAAGCTCCGACCTACTTCAGGTACATCTTTTCGAACATGGGAACGCTCTAATCGAACTTAGGAATGTTTATGTCGAATTTAGAAAACTATAAGTAATTTTTAAGTAAACCCTTTATAAAGGGTTCAGTTCTGTTTGGCAAGAAGCACCTGAAGAATATCGGTAATTACATCAGCCAAGACGTTTTGAATATTACAACAAAGATGAGAATCGTAGTCCGAATAATTCATATAATATAAATGCGAGCTTTAAAACAACTTAGTAAATATGTGCTAAAAAATAGAAAAATGCGAAGACTATAAAACGGTAAAACCATAATGGAAAAATGGACGAAAGACATTGGTTTCGCAATTTTCTCGTTTTAAGATTTTTTTGCGTTACAAAAAAAAGAAAGAAATTGCAAACGTACATTTCTTTTTCGTTTTAGTAAAGTCTGCATCCTCACCGATGGCTTCCTTTCTTTTTTGTGTGGCTTTCCTTTTTTTGGAGTTAAATGATTTTTTTTCTTTTATTGAGAGAAATCTAAACACGAATCGAGAACATTCCGTCCGTATTCCGTTTTACACTCACGAAGCCAACGCAATTCTTCGCAAACAAAAGACTGAATTTCCAAAGCTTGACTTGCTGTAAATACAATTAAAATAAATAATATCTCAACTTGCCCGGGTTACTGCGCTGCTTCCAACCGACTTATTTTAACCTTTTCGTTTTGGAGAGTTCTTAAATCACGGAAGTGACCGCGCCACCTTGTGGTGTTTTATTACACCATCTATTCTTGCTGTTTTTCTTATCGATGATGTGGTGATTCAAACTTATAATTGAGTCTGTTGTACTAGTTGAACTAGCTTACGTAGCCGGTTTAAAACTCATGTAATCACATGTGTTTCAGCTACGACTGGTTCATGCTTTACGCTTAATGAGTTAATGGTTCTTTAATAATAAGTAACGTAATTGTAATGTGTATTATTTTGATTATACAGACAACTGTTTTTATCTTTGATGTAAATTTCACAACGTTTCGGCCGATGTAATCTCCGACCTTCTCCAGGTGCATTTCGTCGAACTCGGGAATCTGTATGTCGAACTCTGGAATATTGATAGAATTTCGAACAGTACCCTCCATTTAATTAACGGGGGGGAGCTTGATCTCGTTTTACTAGCCATAACAAGTAATTCGTAATTGTATTCTTAGTATCGTCCATATTGATTATTGAACCTACAATATCCGGATGAGTGTCACTTAGAACTAAGAACTATTCAGAATGCTTTATTTTACATTCCAGTCTCATGGAATATAAGAATATCAGTTTTTTTAGTCACTTAAGTATTAATATTTATAAATATTAATTTATTTTATTTACGTTTATTTCGCATTTGTAACATCACACTATTTATGTAACAACTAAAAATATAATTACCGGATCAACCCGGAGAAAGTAAACTAATTCAGATTACTTTTTAAAACTCTAAGTTTATTCGAGAATAGCAGATGACGCTTCAGATTCTATTTCCGAACGGTTAACATTCTCCTACCTTAACAACAAAATATATCTGTTAAAAATGTGTCTAAACTTATTTTTTACTTTACTACATTTATTGATTTAGTTAGGTTTTTTTGTAGTATTATACTTCGATTACGTACATATGAACAAGACGTACGTTTCTGCAAGCTTTTCGTCAATTTTTTTGCTTGATCATAACAAAGTGTACTTCGCTTCTTAATTATATTGTTCGTGTTTAATTTCCTTTCCCCCTAACAACTTATAGATTCACTCCCGTAGTTTAATGATGGGGCGCGGTATTTATTGATTAAATATACTTTCCTGGGCAATGACGGAACACGGGTTCTGCTAGTATGTAATAAAGATGGAAATGGAGATAAAACTAAAGACAAACTAATTGGGGCAATCATAATTTAACAAAGAGTCATAATATGAATCAAAATTTCGCCTAAAACTTAGATACATTATTAGGAACAGACGTCAATATTTATATATACGATCGTGTAGTGGTAGGAGGAAGCATTCCAGATGTGTGATAGCGGGATAAGAGAGAGTGTTATTATATTTTATAATGATAAAAATATGTTTCCCACCGGCGCCATGTCGTTGTCTGAGCTAGATGAAAATTTAATTGATTGCGAAATATGAACACTTTTCCCAACGCCGAATAAACGCACACGCATATTACAGAAAAGACATTTAAGAACATATGCAAAATATTATTAATGTCACCCCCTAGAAAACATTAAACTTCACTACAACTATTCTTGTTGTTTTTATGTTGCGAGTATTTGCTTTCCATTTTATTTTCAGTATAAAAATTGCAGCATTCGTTTTGACATGTGCTTATATTAACGGATAATTGTTATTTTAAATCTTCGCGACGTCTGTAACAGTACACCAGTAGCACCGGCCTTTTGACTAAGATCAAAGTGTAGTATCTGTTCCGATGGATACTGCACGCCTGTCCTGTGCAGTTCTAGGAGGTCCACCCTCCCAGGCTTTGCCTCCCCTCTTTGGGGAGGAGTAAGTTTATTGCTTACTGTCTGAGGCGCCCCTACCGGGGAATGCCGACGGGGCTGCCCAGGCAATTTTTAAATGGCCAGAGTGCTCACCTCTCGAGCGCTGGCTTTTAACCCCACTTTCTCGGCCCAAGCTGTGGTCACATCTTACCTGTGGGAGTAAGATAAAACTGGCCTTGTGTCTAACTCCGGGAGGAGTAAATAAACATATTAAGGATGTACTGTTCTTCCACCATATGCAACTTATATTTCGTGAATTATACAATTTTATTCGAAAGTACAAAAAGCATTCTCACCACGCATCTAATTGACTTCTTTATGGTATTAAGCTTGATGCTAGCCGGATCTTTTCGGTCTAAGCTCTCCATCTTAACATTAACATTTTGAAATTTTAGCCCATATTATACCCCCTAAAATTCTTTAAAATACTCACAAAGAAACTGAAATTTGTGGAATATTAAATAATTGGCGAACTTGGTAATTTTTATGACGAACCCTGGAATCGATAATGGATTTCGAACTGATTCCTTTATTTAATCCACGGGGGTAGAGTGTTCGTTTTACGTCGTGCATAGACCGATTGTTAAAAATTTCATCAAAATCTGAATTTCCATAAAATACTTCGAACACGTCTTTGCTCACTTTGCATAAAACTATATATAATCCAGAGTACCAACCCGTGGTCCTGTCAGCCGTATTTTAACATTAATAATTATTACTTAATTAGATTAGGAGTGGAGTCTACAATACAAATACATAAACATGACACAAAGCAAACTTTATATAAATAGAGATGTGTACGGAGTGTTTGCTTATAAATATATTTATTTTTATGTTTTATTAAAACTGGATGTCTCCAAATATGGTGAAAATGTAAGCTCTAAGAGTAAAGATCATTTACCATCATTTTGTCCTGATCTGTGCAAATGACCTTTAAGGTAAAAAAAAAACTAGACCTGATAAGCGTAGCACCACTTAGACATCGGAAATGTCTGTCATCAGAATGAATACACAATTTTGAGACGAACACATTTTGCAATATTTTTCAGTTGTCTATTTCGTTATTCTTTCATTTTTCTTTCTTGGTTTTCTTCAAAAATCTCCATCGTTAACCTTAATATAAAAATATACATGAGTAAAATTAAAGAAAGTAATAACAAGAAAATGTTCGATTTTGTTCAATCAAACTTGTTGAAATGTTTACTTATTTTGATTATTTGAACGACTATTTTTACTCGACTTGGATGTTATTCTCACAACGTCTTGGTGAATTCTCATGATCTCGGCAAGCTAAACGGAATTTCGAACTGATACCTTTATTTCATCCACAGGCGTAGATTTTTCTCATTTCGTCTGCTATAAATTATATATATATATATATATATATATATATATATATATATATATATATATATATATATATATATATATGTATGTATATATATATGTATATATATATATTTATATATGTATATATTTATATATATATTTGTATATGTATATATTTATGTATATATTTATATATATATATATATATATATATATATATATATATATATATATATATATATATATATATATATATATACATACCAGAGTTTGACATAAATATATCCGATTTCGACATAAATACACTTGAGTTCGACAACATCCAAAATAATGACAGTAAATTGAATAATCCAAATGATACTATTTATCAATCCTCATACATACAATTCCGCAATATAAACATTTTAACATATAAGTAAATGGATAAATCAAATTAAAAAATATACATACGAATAATATTTTTTTAGATGAAAGTTTTATGATTTTGTAGCATTCGGACTACTGAAAACGGTTGGAAGTTGCATCGGCCGAAACGTTGTGAAATTTCAAACAGAGATGACAAATAGTCGTGACAATAATATATGGAAACAATAGTTTATAGTTTTTATTTTTATTATTTCAAAATTGATAGTTTTTCGCTTATTTGTAAATCGGTTCACAGGCGAGGATCTGATACATAACTTCATATTTTCTGTCCACAATCTGTGAATGAGCAGTTTTTTCTAGACTTACACCTTCGGTATTTTTCTCCAAAGCCAGAGTGCTCCTCTTTGGGGGCAGGATATCTTCCATATTTCACACTAATCCTGTTTCTAACTGCCCTTATGTGGAGAGAATTAAAAGGTACATATCATACGAAACAAAGAAGGTTATATGAGAGCATTAACAATGTTAAGATTGTGAATATTTGTCTATTTTATAATACTACTACTAATAATAATAATAATGATAATTTTTATACATACAAATAATAAACACAACATATATATATATATATATATATATATATATATATATATATATATTTATATATATATATATATATAAGTATTTCATGTATCCACAAATAATTTTATAAGGAGATATAATTTTTTATGTATCAATTTTCAGTATTTACTTCAACAGTGCTCGATACGTAGTAGATCTAGATAGTAAGCTATGAAAATATATTTATGGCAATCAAGGTACACAGAAAAAGTAAAAAAAGAAAGAGAAGAAATATTCTTGTGAAGATGGTAGATTTACCGAAAGTACTCAAGTTTATAAAAAAAATGTTTTTAAGATGAATAAATAATTTATTTTTAAAAACAAATAATCTGCGTTGTGCAAGGTTTTCTAAATATTTTATAAAAAAATATATTCGTTATCATTGCCACCCAACCAGCGCTTCAAATTGTGTGACTTTTCAAAGTATCCTTTCCACGCCGACCACGTGACACACAGCCATATCAACACTTTTCTCTCTTCGTCATAATACCTAGACGGATTTCAACTTGGCCACGAGAATGTCTCAACCAAGAGGAAAAAAGAAAAAAAAGAAAAAGAAGAAATATTCTTGTGAAGATGGTAGATTTACCGAAAGTACTCAAGTTCATAAAAAAATGTTTTTAAGATGAATAAATAATTTATTTTTAAAAACAAATAATCTGCGTTGTGCAAGGTTTTCTAAATATTTTATAAAAAAAATATCTTCGTTATTATTGCCACCCACCCAGCGCTTCAAATTGTGTGACTTTTCAAAGTATCCTTTCCACGCCGACCACGTGACACACAGCCATATCAACACTTTTCTCTTTTCGTCATAATACCTAGACGGATTTCAACTTGGCCACGAGAATGTCTCAACCAAGAGGAAAAAAGAAAAAAAAGAAAAAGAAGAAATATTCTTGTGAAGATGGTAGATTTACCGAAAGTACTCAAGTTCATAAAAAAATGTTTTTAAGATGAATAAATAATTTATTTTTAAAAACAAATAATCTGCGTTGTGCAAGGTTTTCTAAATATTTTATAAAAAAAATATCTTCGTTATTATTGCCACCCACCCAGCGCTTCAAATTGTGTGACTTTTCAAAGTATCCTTTCCACGCCGACACCGTGACACACAGCCATATCAACACTTTTCTCTTTTCGTCATAACACCTAGACGGATTTCAACTTGGCCACGAGAATGTCTCAACCAAGAGGAAAAAAGAAAAGAAAGAAAAAGAAGAAATATTCTTCTGAAGATGGTAGATTTACCGAAAGTACTCAAGTTAAAAAAAAAAATGTTTTTAAGATGAATGAATAATTTATTTTTAAAAACAAATAATCTGCGTTGTGGAAGGTTTTCTATATATTTTATAAAAAAATAGCTTCGTTATTATTAAACTCCATATCGAGCAATGCCATAGCTTATTTATTCAACTTACACTTGAGCCAATCGAATATAGATTTAAGCCCGCTTACACTCGCTGGATCAGCCATTGTAGACATTTGTCCTTTGCAAGTTGTAGATCTGACCTATTTATTATTCATTATATTAGTTTATGTTATTTTGAATATTTAGTCACGGTGTATGAGTAGGGGAAAGTATCATCGTGCCATGGTTGTCCTGATAGATTCCTGTACAGAGAGACCTTAGACACTCGAGGACCGTGTCTAGTATGGATTAAAAATCTCTCCTGTGGATTCTCATATGCCGTTTTAAAACAAGACACATGTTAGCACTCTTTTCCGCATAGATTGCAGCTTGCTACTTTTTAAAGAAGATAGTTCACAGTTCGTTATGGAGATGACAGCGACTGTTACTTGTATACTTATATGTGCGTATATAAATACGTATCGATATGTTTATTGTATATATATATATATATATATATATATATATATATATGTATATATATATGCATGCGTATGTCTCCACTCTCTCTCTCTCTCTGAATATATATATATATGTATATATATATATATTTATATATATATATATGTATATAGATATATTTATGTATATATATATATATATATATATATATATGTATATATATATAGTTATATATATATGTATATATATATATTTATATATATATATGTACATATATATATATGTGTTTTAAGGTTCATATTTTATTTTAAAAAGCATCTATTGTTAAATTTAAGAAGGAATAGGTAAAATAAATACCTTTTGAAGAATTAAGATGAATTAATGCTTCAAAAGGTATTTATTTTACCTATTCCTTCTTATATATATTCATATATATATATGTACATATATATATATATATTATATATATATATATATATATATATATAACGTCCAGACTTGAATAGCCAATAGAAATTTTCGATAAATAAATTTAATAAGTTATCACAAATTATTAAAATTGCAAACTCGATGTAAATTGTGTTAATACTATCAGAGCATATATAGTGATTGTTTATATTCCGATGAGCTAAAAATTCAATCTTTCATCAAATCATTTAGTGTTAGTTTTCCATGGCAGAATGCCAGTGTTATTACAATTGTTTCTCAACAAATAAAATGCAGCCATTAATCTCATTTTCCCACTGTTCGTCAGAGACCTTAAGGAAAGTATATTTAGTGTCACAATGGGTCACCCCCCCCCCGCCAATAGGATTACAGAATTGCAGTCAGACTGCCATCTTGAATTTATCATTCAGCTGAACAGCGAAAAAATGAGATTAATGGCTGTATTTTATTCGTTAGAATATAAACAATAATTATGTATATATATATATATATATATATATATATATATTAAAAATAAACTTTTATATATTTATACGTGAGAAAAAAATACAGTTTAATTCCTAGGGACATTAATTCCGCATATTGCAAATATAAAACTTGTAAAAGTCGAATTATCGCTGGAAAATTCACAAAATATATAGGGGGACTAAACTATATTAGTAGTGAAACATAAACAGGTCACCTAACCTTAAATCATGAAAACATTAAATCCATTTTCCCCCAGAGTACTGATAAAAATACCACCTCTCTCATCAGCAAATGTTGACAGAATTCATGTATTCTTTCATGAAAACCAACACTACAGCTAACCACCATGTGATATACTCGAAGCACCAACTTGAAAGTAACTAGTATCTATTTCTCTTTCTCTCTCTCTCTTTCTCTCTCTCTATCTCTCTCTCTCTCCCTCTCTCTCTCTCTCTCTCTCTCTCTCTCTCTCTCTCTCTATATATATATATATATATATATATATATATATATATATATATATATTGTTTGACTCGTTAGATAAGATTTTGCACTACGGCTAATTTATATATATAAAGGCATTCACTTTTAAAATTAAGCATACTTGAACATTGGCTTGTAATTTTGTGTACAAGTATGTGATGGATGTATATGTGTCAGTTTGTATTTCTATGTCGAGGAAGGGAATTTTGTTATTTATATTTATATCGTGCGTGAAATTTAATAAGAAATATTTTTTTAATGTATATTTGATTAAGCTCATCGTATTATAGTTTTCAGTTAATAGAAGGATGTCATCGACATATATATATATATATATATATATATATATATATATATATATATGTATATATATATACATGTATATATATGATGTGTGTGTCAGTATATACACGCTTAAATAGGAAATAGAACATATATACACACGTATATATATATATATATATATATATATATATATATATATATATATATATATATATATATATATATGTACGCTTAGTCCGGAAACATTTAGTGAAATACATTAAACAGGAAGATGTAAACAAAATGAGAAGAATACGAAAGTTTTCGCCACAGAAATAAGGAAATGAATGAACAAGAAATGTTGGCAATCATTCAAAGTAGTCATTTCTATCTTCAAAGGAATCAAAATGGCGAATACTGAGTGCACACGGCGAAATGTTTTTGTGTTTTTTAGGTTGGAAGTGAAGTTCCGCGAATAAATAATGTAAAAATGCTTTCTTTTATTTGCTCCTGGGCAAGAATATTATGTTAAAGCTGTCGCCACAGATCGTAAGAATGTCCTTCGTGTTACCGTGGTTATTAAGGTGGAGACGAGAACTAATAACAAAATACAAATACGAATAAAATATAGCTGATTTCAATGGAAAATATACATACACGTTCACACACACACATATATATATATATATGTATATATATATATATACAAACATATATATATATATATGTATATATATATATATATATATATATATATATATATATATATATATATATATATATATATATGCATATATGTGTGTGTGTGTTTACGGGTGTGCGCCATTGAGATAAGTTCTATTTTATTTGTATTTATATTTATATTTTGTTATTAGTCATTGTCTCCAATTTAATAATAACAGTAACATATATATATATATATATATATATATATATATATATATATATATATATATATATTCTATATGAAGTTAAGACATTTTCCCCAGTGCCTTCAGCAACAGTAAGAATATAACCACATGCATCACAGGCTTCTAAACTCACCACTACGTTAAGCTTATTCAACCGAACGTGTTATAATGCATTCAGGATTGTTTTCTCCATCTGACACTAAATATTACTTGTAGTCGTCCGTCGTAGACTCACCGCAAAACATACTCCATAGAGGTGCTAGCAAAAACTGCCCCTCTAATTTTACTACTAACACTATCCCCTATCTACACGGGGAACTGATAAACAACGGATGCTTTATAAAACGTACCCATTATAATTTTCTATTCATCGGCCATTAATTTAATACACAATGCAATACACTCTGCACAAGGTCAATAGACTCTCCTTCCCATTCCTCTGATTATTTAGAATATCGGATTTCGTTATTTCTAACTATTACGTATAGACTTATTCTCATTCCGGTTTTAACGGAATACATTTAACCAATATAATTACTTATAGTGTTCCGTGAATTAAAATGGCGGCTACAATATCGTAACTGAATCGACGTAAAACATTTCCCCGATCGCTCTTCGTTTGCTTAAAGTATAATTTCATTTTTTTTATTCAAAAACACAATTTCATACATTACACCTTCTTCCCAATGCTAACAGCGTAAAACGACCTGCAGTTTTCATTTCGACAACATTCTATTGTTAATACAAATTCCATGGAAGCACGTAATATCAGTTTCTCTACGAACCTTACACTACTTTAACTAACAGACAACACAAGTCCATTGTTTCAATTTAGACCATGCATACAAACCTAACATTAATCTAACATCTATGTTTTTATTTTCACGTTAGGTATTCTTTTTTATTTCTTGTGGGGGTGGTTATTTTATGTAAGACGTTTCCTCTTCTTCTTTACATTTCACTATTATAACCGTCCATTCTCTCTCACACACGCTCTTCCTCCACTCTCTTTATCTTTCTCTCTCTCTCTCTCTCTCTTTGCATATATATATATATATATATATATATATATATATATATATATATATATATATATAGTAAGCTATGAAAATATATTTATGGTAATTAAGCTACACAGTGGCTTCCGCGTTTCATCCCCGGGGGCTCTTCAGGCTAAAATGCATGGATTTATTTTTGCCGGGTGTTTTTATATACACGGCTAGCTAGTTAACCAATTAGATTCTTTGTTGTTTTCTCAATTTTCTTTTTTTCTCTATTATGACACAATATCTATTTATCATACTTTTCTATCATTTTCTTTTATTATACGTGCTTAAAATAGAATGTACTTTCGTTACACATGGTCCACTGAAACTGCTAGTTGTATTGTGACCTATTTGCGTTCTCTTGGCATTTTAATAATAGATATATGCCACGTTGTCAATACCAAATAAATAGTTTCTCCTTTTTACACTCATACTTGCTTCAAACACTATTTACTGATCAACACTTCAGGTTTGTCTTGCATTGTTCTCCATATTAAATTGGGATTTACGTGACTAAAATAGTAATTAATCAACACCTATTTCGCGCAGTTCAGATTAACATTGATTTGTTTTTTTGCTTTTTATTATTACACATTATATTTTTATCATACTTGCCTAAAAATAAACTACTTTTACCTCACGTGCCTAAAATAGAATGTACTTTCATTACACATGGTCCGATTTCAGTCACATTTGACTCCCCGCGAGGGCAGAGTTAAACACAACGTAAGTTCTTATTGTGTTGAAAATCCACCAACATAAATGAAAATCTTCGCATTCTACAAAGAGTTGCTTTCAGTGACGAACGAGAGAATAACTGAATATTGTGTCGATGTGACCTATTTGCGTTTTGTCGGATTTTGACAAATTTTAATTCATTCTTTTATTTTTCACTCGGTTACGCCGGGCAACGGGTCCAGCTAGCTAGTCTTAATCTTGGTATGTTGACAACTATGTCTTTACTATTGAGTTTCTACCGCCTTGTAATTTTACATTTATGCGTCGTCAATCACTAGCGAAGAAATTAACTTTACACGCACCGTTACAAAAACTAAAAAACACACAAACACTATCACCTTATAAACAAATAACTGAAATCTATAAAAGCGATATATTTCATCAACTAGCGGCATTTGGCTCAGTGTTAGAGCTGAGGCTCCGTTTTGAATCTCGCTGTGTTCAGCAACACTGATGAGTCGTAGGACGGCAAAACACGTATCTGCGGATGATTATATCTTAAATATATGTGTCGCTTCTCATATGTGAGCATTCCATTTTACCTAGCAGTTAGGTAAAATGCTTTACTGTATAAATAGTTGAATTCGTTCAAAGTATCGCAAATAAAATATACAAATAAATGACAACTCTAAAACAATGCATTCGATCAACTAGCGCAGTTTGGCCTAGTGATAGCTGAGATTCAGCTGATTTTTGGCAGAGATAGAGGTTCTAGGGTCTAGTTGATGGCATTTTAATTTCAGTTTACCATATACCTTAGTTTTACAGAAAATTCAAAAAAATCTTTAAAATGACCAGTATTCATACACTTTATTCTATATCTTATCGACCATTTGATGGATTCAGCTGATTTTTGGCAAAGATAGAGATTCTAGTGTCTAGTTAATGGCATTTTAATTTAAGTTTACGATATACCTTGATTAGTCAAACTACCAACTATATTAGTTATGAGAAGGCATTGTATTGACCCATAGCCTTTACAAAAGTTATGACATTCCATGAAAAATGCCAGTATACCGAAATCATATGCCCTTAATAGGGTTAAGATTAAGATTCATATACACTAAATTTCATTAAGGGTATGACTACATATCAACCAAACCATTTCATTATCACATCACTACAGTATAAATCTCTATGCATGAGTGGATGAAGTGTGTGAGGTGCGCTGAAGAAAAATTCCTACCAGTAAAATACATACCTTTAATGACAATAACAGTATAAAAATTTGGGAATTTCCTTTTGTACATTTAGTGTATATGAATTTTCATCTTAACCCTATTAAGGGCATATGATTTCAGTATACTGACATTTTTTCATGGAATACATATATACATGTATGCATTCTATACTTAATTTAATCTTCTATTCTATACTTAACTAATACATATATACATGTATACATTATATACTTAATTGAATATTCTATTCTATACTTAACTAATGCGTATATACAGGTATACATTCTATACTTAATTGAATATTCTATTCTATACTTTATTTATACATTTCATACTTAACTCTAAAATATAAGTAAATAGATACATTTGGGAATTCTTTAAAATCATATTATCTAAAATAATAAAAAATATATAAAATCGAGTATGAAGTTAGGTATGTGCATATGTTTTTATATGTGTATGTACAAGATGAGTGAATCTTGTACATACAAATATATAAACATACACACACACCTAACTTTATACTCGTATTATAAACTAATTAACGGTATATTATGTGTTTTTGAATACAGCTGATTGGCGTAAGGGTGGATAATGTAGGCAATATTTACTTTAATTTAGTTTCATGCAAAAGAGCTAAATATAGAGTGAAAGCTCTTGGATGAAATTCAGATACCTCTTACGACAACAATAACTATTTCTCAAAATGTCAGATTATTTCGTGTTTTTTTTTAAAGAAATTTAAGTAGCATAATATGGGCGCAATCTTCAATTAAAGAATACAAATATTTCAGATCGGTATTAAATTTGCTCCATAGTAGTTAGACATCAATTCAGCATGATTCCCTGAATTTCAAGTTTTTGCAGGATTCTTTAAACTTAAGCCTTAATTTTTAGATATTTTCTAAAATAAAAACCATGTAGTAGATGTTCATCAAAATTAGAATAAGAATTCCAGACATAAGGTTTAATATCATTATATCTTGATTTTAATCTTCGCAGGGAGACAGAAAATTGATGTAAAACTGTTCTGTTCGAGTAATACATTTTACACGTTCTTAGACGGATATTCTTCTAGTACAGGGTGGGCCAAAAATAAGGGTCCTATCTTTAAATTTGAATAACTTGAATTTGAATAACTTCCACAAAATAAAAGTTAAACTCACCAAACTTTATGTGTGTGTAGACTGACCCTTCCGAGATTTTTTGAAATAAACAAAACAAATTTTAGCCGAAAAACACTTCTTAAAACTTACAAAAACTAAAGTATTGTTTTTTACACTGTTTTGAGTTTTTAAGCAAAAATAATGTTTTCTAAATAAGGGTACGTTCCTTAGAACTAATACGGCTCATGCTTGCTTCGGAAGGGGTCCTTTACTTATTCTAAAAATAATTTTTTTTAAAAATCAATAAATAAAAAAGTTATGAATATTTAAAAATAGGACCCTTATTTTTGCCCACCCTGTATATATAAAGAGAATTACTTTTTTAGTTACTCAGTTTCGTAATTAATCCCCTTTTACAATTGTTTCAAAGATAACTTATTTTTAGAAATAAAATTCAAATCCATCATTTCTTTACTATTAGTCTTGATTAGTATTGACTCATTTGTACAAAACAAACTGGATCATACCTTTAAAGTGTATAGTAACATCGGTGGTAATGACCACTTCACAATAATACTGGGACACTCTAGAACTAATGAAGAAACTATCCCTCAATTCGTAAAAAAACCGCAGAAAATATTCAAGAATTTGCTTCACAAAACCCATTAAAACCAACCAACTAAGTTTGACCATTTCATATAAAATCTACAACAGATTCCAATAAGTTGCATTCTGAACGGCCTATATCAAATCGTTATAAATAGCTCAAAGCAGGAAGGTCAAGGTTTTATAACTATTTCAAACAATGTACTACATTACAGAAAATTGATTTAGGCTAATTTGTTGCCGAGCCAAAACAAAACAATGTCATTCTAATTGTAATTAAGAGTGTGTATATGATATATAGAAAAATACAACTGACTCCAATAAAGCACCATTTTCTCGAGACAACTCCACAGTAAAACAAACAAAAATGGGCATAGCAAATTTTCTTGCCAATACATTCGCCAAAATATCCTCCAGCTAAACCAACAAACAAAGCGTAAAGAAATAATGAAGAAAAAAAAATCACATAAAATATCCCAGAAAACTTCAATGACCTATTAACTTTATTGGACTCTATCGACCAACAAAATAATAAACCGTAGGACAAGAATATATTGATTATAAACTTGTAAATAATTACCAGAGAATCTGTAAGATAACGTGTATCCATTTACAATGATATATAGGGAAGTGACAGATTCCCAAACCAGAAACGAACAAAGATCATAGGAATCACTAAACTTGGCAAAGATAACACAAAGCGTGAAAATGATCGCCCTATTTTTATGATAAGAAGTCTGTGGAAAACCATGAAGCATAAAAACTGTTGAAGCTGTGCTGTTGATTCTTTTCTCGGTAAGCAGTAGCTGTGGTATATTCTTGACGGAAACAACAACAATCTTAACTTCACATATGTTTCACTAACTTAATTTATTTGTTCCTAAATGGTGTGGAACCAGAGCATGGCTAGTAGATTCAGAGATAATTAAAAATGTTGAAACATTTTTTAAAAGATTCACTTGGCAAATGTAAATGTGATGATCATTTTCTCGTTTTGTTACATGAACAGCGTGTCTCCTCCTTCCACCAAAATGCAAGTGTTTTGTTACTATACAAAAAAGAATTTAATTTGTATTTAATACAAATTAATTTTTATCAAAAAATACTTTTTATCTTATTTTATTGATTTTGCACTGGCTACATAACAGACTTGCAAATTCGTTTTGACATTTTATACGTCTAAATAAGAACATTAAACAACTAGAATGGAGAAAATCACAATTACTAATGCGGCTTCTACACTAAAACAATCTGGAACTGCAGATCGTTTAATTCAATCTAATATCTCCAGGCTGCCTGTAAAGGGTGGAACACATTGTTAAAACAGAAATTAGTCGAGATTTAGCTGCTTCCAACTTCAGGAAGATGAGGAAAACCAGCTCCCCCGAGGGGGCGCTCTGCTCGGGTGCAACAATAGCCGAGAAATTAACATGAGCACTCTCTAGTAGGAGCGCCCGAGAGATGTACAATAATCTAGTAAGTAAAATTGACAAAAGAGAAATATAACACACATTCGTACGACTTCTTTTATGATACTAGTTTTTTCATCGGCTTAATTCTGTTGTTGACATTGGTCAAAATTATGATGTGCTGCCGACGACACTCGAATGAGGCACACCTAAATCGTTAGTCTGCATCGTTATCAACTTCACCACTGTCACAAAATAATTATATTCTCAGCAGGCATATAATACATATTAACTGCAATGTAGCATTAGAAAAGTTAAGGGTTGTCTATACAGATAAATTTACGAAAATGATAGAGACTGAGCATC
This sequence comes from Sepiola atlantica, assembly GCA_963556195.1. Taxonomy (NCBI): domain Eukaryota; kingdom Metazoa; phylum Mollusca; class Cephalopoda; order Sepiida; family Sepiolidae; genus Sepiola; species Sepiola atlantica. The sequence goes on from OY744540.1 coordinate 34,774,128, forward strand.
CAATAATAGTTGGATTATTGCAGCTTTATACACAAACCCGTAAAGAAGTTCTACCTTAAAACACTTGATCCAATACACAAGGAAAGTGTTCGACTAGTGTTTGTCGCATACGATACTTCTCCAGTAGAAATTTAATATGCTGAATCGCACGAATGTCTATTAAAAAACTCTTTACAATTCCATATAAAATAAAGATAGTTTTAGTGAATTAACAATCGAATATTTCAGTTCTTATAATGTCAGTTCCGAGTATTGACGGATAATCCCAAGTAAGTTACGGAAATTGCCGAAGTTGTTTACGATTTGAAAGCCACCTTCTTTTCTTGTCTTTCTTTTAGGAAGATTTTAACCCTTTTTTAGGGGCTACTATTTTGTAACCTTCATCCATACTTTAACCCAGACCTAATCGTCACCTTTACCTTATCCATTGCATACTTAGTATTGTCTGTCTGTTTAAATATTTTATTGGATTTCAAATTGAAAACTGCTTCAGCAGTTTCTCGTAAGTGCCTCGGGATTCTCCGTGAATAATCGGAACTAATTTATAAAAATGGCAATCCTCTGGATTCTATTTTTTTGCAAGTACTAAAAGAGTATACTGTTTGGCGAACGGAAAATATAAATTAATTTAAACAACCTAAAATACCCAACATGTTTCTTTCTTGCTCAGTAAGTGTAAATAAAGTTGAAATCATCTTTTATTTTCTTATATCATGTTGATTTTAAGTTTCCATTTCGTTTTCTGGTATAGCTTTAAGATGTAAAGTCTCTCTTAAAGATTTAGCGCCCCCATCACTAAAAGAAATGTCGTCCACACAATCGTTAATGAAATTCACTATCCTTTCTGCAAATTAACTGTATTTAGTGCAAATAGACGTCAGTGTAATTCTGATTCATCCTCAAAGTTACATTTATGAATGTCCAACAGACTTTGTTATATCATCCTTCAATTATAAGCAGACTTGGATACGACATGCAACATTTTCAACATCTCTGGCACGTTTCTCTCTTGGCACTTGATTTGCACTGAATTTGCTTTCGTCAGTTCAGGAATAATCTGGGGGTTGTTTTGATAGACATTCATTTTGGGATTATCGCATCTTGGGTTTCAGATCCGGTCAATGTGAAGCTCATTCAGGATCAACTCTCTTACGGCCAGAAAAGTGTTTCCAAATAAAATTGAACCGCGATAAGACAACGACTGTTAGACATTCATTATTGACATTTGGTGGAAACATGAGTCATAGATTGCAGTTTATATGTGTTAAATCTAGTTCGATTGCAGTCATGATTACCCATTATATTAACGATTCCACGAATCGCATTTCAAGTAGATAGGTGTAGAATGTTGCCAGATATTAATGTTGGATATTTCATTTTCAGTTCTATACATATACAATGCTTTATGCGTAGAATGACTGATTTATATTGCTCACTAGAAAACTTACAAATATATGTGCGTATCCATTTTCTTTTTACTGATTCTTATAGAACGTTCACATATTTTATCATGATTTATTTTGAAACAAACAAATTAGCTTAATTCAATTCTTCAATTGGGTTTAATTGAGTTCACACTTGTAAGTTTTTTTTTCTGTTGTTTCTTCAAAAATCGATGATAGCCGCGTGAAAAGTGCGTTTCTTTCATTTTACTTATGAACACAATTACATACAGGATATACGTTTATATACTAGTGAAGCGCATACTTAAGTGGGTAGATGGATATATAAATAGGTAGATATTAAAATAATCGATTACAAAGATATTATTAGAATTATAGATGAAGAGGCATGGAGATATTGAAAGAATTGGATACATAGATATTAAAATAATGAGCAATATATATATATATATATATATATATATATATATATATATATATATATATAGGGTAAGGTACACGATCAGTCAAAAAAATGAAATGCCGTGGTAGAAAAAATGTGTGTAAAATGACAAACGAAAAACAGCTTAAAATGCAGGAATAAAACAAAAACAAGAGATTTGACCGGTTTCGTTCGCTAACACGAACGAAACCGGTCAAATCTCTTGTTTTTGTTTTTCTCCTGCATTTTAACCTGTTTTCCGTTTGTCATTTTTCACACACACACATTTAATCAATTTGATGCAGCAATACTAAATATATATTTATAGTCATCTAACGACCGCTGTATCGTTGTCTACAACTCGTCAGTGTTATTAGATAATTAAGCATATCCACGCTGAGATTCTAAACCTCAATTGTGATCAACGTAGTTGGGCATCTTACCTACACGTCAGACAATGATAATAGGTTCAATATGATGTATAGTTTTTTTTAAATGTTGCAGTGTGTGTTTATTATTCCGAGAAATATGTTTCTTACATGTCTCTTAATGTTACGTTATCTCCCCTATAAGGGGAGGGAAAATGTCTCACAAGTCACAACTAAATAAAATAGGTGGACGTTCAAAATATTCTTCGCGTCTCCCACGTTCAACTGCAGCAATATGCTGTGACTGAGACAATCATTCCACAATGGTTTCTAAGAGTAAATTCTCGCTGGAATTACAGTTGGACACAGCAACACAGAGAAAAGAGGAGTCAGAAGAAAGGACATTTCATTGGCTGTCGTCATTGCCTTCTCTTCTGCCAGCGGCGAGGAAAGGGCGCAGTCCGGCCATTGATCTTTGGGGCTGTTGGACCCCTAATTGATGGTGAATGTTAAGAAATTAAGTGTGTTCGCCTCAAAAACTTCTAAACGACTACCCCTCCCTTCTTACCTCCTCCGTCTTTGAGCTATGTGACGTCACGCCCGCTTCTGGCTATAAGGTTAAGGTGACATTTTGATACATACTCGCTGACCCTATGACCCCGATATCCTGTGTACATGTCAACTCCGCCCTGGGAACACAAATAATCCGATATATACCGGGAACGTACCCATTACTTTTTATCCTTTATATTTTTGTTGAACGGTTATATTAAACAGCATTACGTTTCTATTTATTTTTATTTTTGTCGTTCTGCTGAGGTCACATGTTATATTTTCCGTAAATCCGCTGTTTTTAAGGTTGCTTCGCAATCTACTATATCTTTGTATTTCTTGAATTATTCGGACAACTGTTTTTTATCTTGGATGTTATTCTCAGAACGTTTCAGATGTAACTTCCTTTACTTCTTACTTTTTTAACTCAATAATTGTCATGTCGAACTCGGGAATCTGTACGAAATTTGGGACTTAACCATTTATTTAATCCATGGGGTTAGAAGTTTTCGTCCCGTCAACCAACACTATGAAGATGTATTAAGTACTTTCTATTATATTCTCAGTATCGGCCAAAAGGTTGGGGAAATAATATCTGATGAGAATAGTAGTCCAAATAATCGATATAATAAAATGTTCAATCATCATCGAAAGAAATGTCAAACATATTGCTTCAGAGTTGCTCAATAAGTTATCATGTCGCTGATTAATTGGGCCATTAGTTTGATTATAGTGGGTATGTGCACATATATGAAATAAGTAAATAGACAACCCACAAAAGAAATTCACATATTTTAAAAGTGTCTGCTTGCTTCGCCGCCGACCGGCACTTGGAGCCGTACAAAGCAAGAGCAAAAGCTTGAAAAATCGATAATTCACACTAATTGACATGTTTTTGTTTTTCCGATCTCTCTCTCTCTCTCTCTCTCTCTCTCTCTCTCTCTCTATATATATATATATATATATATATATATATATATATATATATATATATATATATATAATCTATTACATTATTAAAGTAAGACACGGAACAAAAAAGCATTATAATTCTCAGTGTCAGCCGAAGTATATTAAAGATTAACCTGGAGGTAGATTTAATCAGCGACAAATTGTCACAAACCTCGGTATTCCACTTTCTACTCGGCCGAGTGTGATCAATATTATCTTGTCTATGTCCATCAGGACCCTCGAACAGCAGTGTTCATAATAATTGCAATTAAAAAGGTATGTTTACTTCATTTGTATCTATGTATAGTAGGTTATATATTAATTTTTTTATGTTGTTTTTGGCGATACACACAAAGTTTATTTACTTATCCACGGACAACATTCACCTAAATGTTATGAGGAAGTGTAATTATCTCCATTACGCTGTCGTTCTCATCTATTAGAACGTCTAAGTATTATTATTTTTTATTTTTTAAATAATAATAATTACTATTTTAAAAATTAAATATCTATAGTAGATTATCTCATTGTTTCCTATATGGTATGTATGTTTTGTTTTGTGGGTCGAATGTTACGTCTCTGAGATCTATTTTAGTTAAGAAAGTGTTTGTCTATATCGAATCCTGTTTGAGGTTCTTAATAAAACTTTCATATTTCATTAGCTCAGAGAAAAACAAAAATTCTCCTATGTTGGTTTATTTTATTTTGCTTGTGAAAACATAATATTTTGTAGCAAAGCTGATCTTTAATTGCATTGCCAATAAGTAATTGTATTTTTAATAGTTTTGCTTTTAGTCATTTTAAACTTCATTACTTTTTTTGAATGAGAGTGTTTTTTTATTTTTCTACAAAAATGCTTTAATAATCTGTATAATAGATTTTATCAGACTTATGTTACTATTTTTTATTTTATAGCAGTATACATTAATTGTTTTTATTATATAATGTTTCTTCATAACATTATATATATATATATATATATATATATATATATATATATATATATATATATATATATAAGGTGAGTCAATGAAAAATAATTAAACTTTCAAAGGGAAACAGATCAATATCTTCAGTTATTCAGAACAAAGAGCATTTAGTAAATAAAAATATTTCTTCTTCATCTATTTCAGTTTCATTCCTTAAGCCAGGCTTTTCAAAGATTAAAATCTTATCATCAGAGGCAGTAGTGATTGATAAGTTGACATATAAGAACAGTCAATATTCAAAAATTTTAAAAAGTTTTGTTTTTTTAAAGTTTTTCAAAAAAGCTTTAAAAGTTCAAGCGGGTGTGTTTCAATGTAAATGAAAGTTACAAAACACGGAGATCCAAGTGGTATGGGGTTCAAATGCAATTGGTAAATCCAGAAGAATCTGTATGAAAATTTAACGACGACGATTCCACCCAAGTCCTTAGTCCTTAGAGGGGGGATCAAACAAAATTAGCCATATTAAGTAAAACGCATTTCTTCCTGTTTTCAAGTAAACAGATCCAAAGGCAATATATGTATATATATATATATATATATATATATATATATATATATATATATATATATATATATATATATATATATATATATATAATTACTTTCCAACTCACAGTTTAAAAATAAATTAATTTTTTTAATTCACACTTAAGAGTAAACACAAATCGGTAATTTGAATCCATCATTAATAAAATACTTCGAAATAATCCGATTGGTATAGATAGTCTCATGTTCTGTGAGATGCTTTATTTTAAATTGTATTCACACCAAACAAGACACATTACCACTGAGACAAAAAGGTTCCACCGTGTAGGGAGATTTAAATTTATGCATGTTTGTACAGTCGGTGAAACAGGGAGCAGTGACCGAATTCCAAAGGCAAGCAGTTCGAGCAAAAAAGCTATTAGTGTAGACAGTTTTCCAGAATTTGGGGAATCCTCTACAGTAAATGGGTAAGCTTTTGCTGATGGTCGGGTTTGTCAGGGGTATTTACGTTGAAGGGTCACAAGTGCAGCAAGTTCGTCAAAGCACACTCCGTTGAAGTACTTGTAAAACAAGTGCAGGAATGCAACATTACGGCAACGAATTGGACAGAAGCTGAAGCTTGATAAACAATCTGGGACCTATTATATGAGAGAATTTTTTTACCTTGTCTAAGACAGAAAGAGAGAGAGAGAGAGAGAGACTGGTGGTTTTTTGCATTAGGCCAGATGTGGCAACAATACCTCATTCATGGACAAATGGTGGCTTTATAGAGATATAGGATATTGGCAACTGAGAGAAGTTTTCTAGCCTGATAAAGAGGACCCACCTTTGCAACAAACTTGACAATATCTTCTATGTATTTGTTCCAGTTCATGCAAATTGCAATGTTAGTCCGATGGGTTTACAATGTTGAACTTTTAGGTAGGGTTCTATTGACCATGGAACTTGGTAGTTGGAAAGGTTTCTTATTATAATTTTTACAGAAAAGGTTCGGTTGTTTTGTTTTACTGCATATCAATCTTTTTGGGATTATTTAATGCAGAATACGTTAATTTGGAAAAATATTTTTATGCTTCAAGCTTTTTATTTGTTCAAGTCATCGCGTTCGGTTTGGTTGTTTTATAAATTAAAATGTTTTTGTTTGATTTTGCCTGTGCAGAACATGATTGAGTTTTGCAAAGGGAAAGGCAAAAACATAACACTAATATTTGGTGCAATGTTTGGTTAGGAAGTCGGTATTTTCAAGCAGCCTAGTCTAGTAGCACCAGAGTTAAAGGAAAGGAGTTTGGGGTTAGTAGCATTAATTGTAACTAGCTATATTTTGCCCAATAATAAATAATCGGGGCGAGGTGGAAGCGATACAAGTTGCCATCTTTCTCTGTTTCTTTCTCTCGAGATGTAATTTAATATTGTGTTGTATGAACGTAAATAAATATTAATATACTTTCAATCTGTCCGTCCGACCGACGGAAAACAAACTGTTTATTGGGATTATCTACGGTGAACACATCCGAACATTTTAATTGACATATAATCGATATTATCCATTAACAATGCCGCATGTTACGATAGTCTCAGTAGTACCTGCGTTTTGGAGATAGAAAGTAAATCTATCAAGTTACAATTTATTTCAAAATATTTGACACTCTGGCAACTTCCTGCTAGTATATTGGACCCTACTGGATTATCCCAAATTTGCTCTGGAGTTGGCGTGAAGAGATTTACCAGTGTTGAAACCGGCCGACGATATTATGAACTTTTTTGGCATCGTCATTTTCTATTCAAACATCACTGGAACATTAATAGTTTTGAAACGTTCAAAGACAGCATAATTAAAATAATAAAATAATATGTTTCGGGACTTGTTTTCTGTTATTAAAATTGATTTTTGAAACAGAAAATGTAATTACTATAGTTCTTTTTTGTCACCGAAAATAAAGCTAAGTTCAGTACAATGTTGCGTCTACATTCTCTACACAATCAAATATTGTGAGAATAACTATTACGTGATTTTAAAATATTTAGACTCCTTCCTCTCTTTCTTGATATACATATATATATATATACATATATATATATATATATATGTGTGTGTGTGTGTGTGTGTGTGTGTGTGTGTGTAAATATATATATATATATATATATATATATGAGAGACAGAGTGAGAGAGAGAGAAAGAAAGAGAGAGAGTGGAAAGCTGCGTGTAATTTTTTTAGACGATTTTTCGTATATCATAATAATTGAAATTTACTGAAGCGAAAAAAGATTTGATATTATTTATATAATTTATTTTCCTATAACTATCCAAATATATGACTATATGTGTGTGCATGATCTTCATGAAAATGCTTTATGTAGACGTGATTTTTATATACATATTATATATAAATATACTTTAAATAGTGCGTACTTTGTGTTAGCACGGAAAAATGACCAAAATGTAATCAGAATCTTTTTTAATCATTTGTTGTTATCAAAGGCTAGGAATTATATATATATATATATATATATATATATATATATATATATATATATATATATATATATATATATAATATTGATCAATAATTCTGCGTAAAAATTGTGTACAATTGAAGTTTATATTCTTGGCTAGACCGATTCTCTGGTTTTGTTGTTTTGTTATCTTTTCATTTTCATTTCAATCTTACCGGAGGGTGATAGAGAGCGGAGAATAGTTAATGATAGAGGAAGGGATTGTAACGACAGAGACATACGTGGACAGATAGGAAAAGAGAATGATCCAGACAGATGACATGTTGGGGTCGAAAGGGAGAAAGATGTGATGTACAAAATATAATAATCCAGTTCAGCTTTGATATTTACGCAGTTCGTTTGCTGGGATAAAAAGGACTTTTTTTGTGATGAAAGTGAAACCGGAAAAGTACGTTTGGATTAACACACCTAATCTTCATTGAATATAAATGGTCTTCGTTTCCCATCATGTGTATTTCGACTCCACCCTCTCCTTCGCTCTTTAATATACGAGGTGTCTGAAAAGAAACGCGACGGTATCATAAATAATTTATTATAATTCTAAATAAGCTCCATTGTTTCAATTCAAAGTAATCCCAATCGATTCAAATGTAAGTTTCCATCTTTTCCTGCTACGCTTCCATCAGGGTTGCGGAATCGGAATCGGAGTTAGAGTCGGGGATTTTGGAAGCAGTCTAAGTGGGAGTGGGACTAGTAAGAATGCTAGGAATCGGAGTTTTAAAAAATAAACAGACAGCCTGAATATTGAAAGACTTTACAATAACGAGTGGAAATTTGAGTCGGATATTTTGGAATTCTAGGAGTCGGAGTCGGAATTTTTGGAATTCTAGGAATGAAAGTCAGAGTCGAAGTTTGACCTTATACTTTCTCACTTCGCAACGCTACTGAAGTAATTATTCTGAGATGCTACTCAGCTCGTCGGAACGACTCTCTTGATGACAACCACACCTAGAAAACGAGTCCCTGTGATGACATCCTTGGTATTTAAGAAAAAATGTCACGCAGCGGAAGATCAGATGAGTAGAGACGGGGATGTTCTTTTTATTCGTTCATCGGTGTTCGTCTTTCGTTTTTAGAGCCCATCACTGAAGTACGTGAAGAAGAAGCGGTCTAAACAAAAATACGTGAAAAAAATCTAATGGTTGTATGATGCTAAGATTGCAATATATCATGTAAATGATAACAGAATACGCTCTGGCTCTTTTGCCCATAGTTCACTCAGCCCATCAAGTCCCGTTATGTGCAGACAGACCTCGCAACACGGCGATTGTTCTTCTCCAACCTTTTTGTTCGTATTATTACATTGTGGACAAGAAAAAGAATAAACATCTCCGAAATTATGGCCAAGCTGAAACTTGTACTGCGTCTTCTGTGCAATTTACGCGAACGAGCGATCAGATATGTTATCTAGTAGTTCATCGTTTTGGGGATTCTTGCCATAAATCAAGCAGCACATCATTAAAGATATCAACATTCGAATATTTGATATTCTATTTCATCGGATTTTATAGCGACGTACGTGTTGGAGCACCTTTTCCAACACGGCGTCGTCACATTGAATATGCTGTGTATTTGTTTTGTTTTACGGCATATCAACCTTGTAAAGGTCATTTAATGCCGAATCAAGTTGAATATAATTGTCTTTATTTTTTAAATATTTTTGTATATAGACTAACTACTTTTTTTAAACTACATTATAGTCTCTACTTCATTTCTTAACAGTTCCTTCATTGTAACTGCTCTGTAAAACGTTTTTTTTCGTTGGGGTTGTTTAACGGCATATCAATCATCTATGGGTTATTTAATGCCAAATAAAAGTGAAATAATCATTTATATATCTAGAATACATTTCTCTCGGAATACATTGCTCTTCGAATACAATGTTTTTAGAATACATTACTCTCAGAATGCAGTTCTCCTAGAATACATTGCTCGTCGAAAACATTGCTCCTTGAAAACCTTGCTAATTGAAAATTACTCGGTGAGAATACTCATACACAAGCAAGAGAAAGACTCCGATAATCCCCCAAACCACAGACCAATAGCATTTGTTTGATGTGGTTTGCTTTATTTTACGGCATATCAACCATCTATGAGTAGGTAATCTAATGCCGACTATAGTTGTAAAATATAATTCTATAGGTGGGATAATTATTTATATTCCTAGGATACATTACACTTAGATAATCAGAACATATTGCTATTAGATAACCAGAATACATTGCTCTAAGATAACTAGAAAATATTACTCTTAGATAACCAGAATACACTGATCGTAGATAACCAGAATAAATTGCTCTTATATAACCAGAATATATTGCTCTTAGATAACCAGAATACATGTCTCTCAAAATACATTCATCTCGGAATACATTACTCCTAGAATACATTGTTCGCAGGAGGAAATTTCACAATGAAAGTGGGAACATTACTCCTAGAAGAGGATTCTACTGAGAGAGGGAGGGACACTACCGTCAGAAAACATCACTTAAAAAAAACCTTACTCACAAAAAATATTACTTTTTTTGTAAACATTACTCATTGGCATTGGTAACCTTTTTTGCTCTCAAGGTGTTTGACTCTCAGCAACCGCCTTCGTGTATGTATTTAGAAAAAAAAGTTTTTAAAAAAGTTTTTTTTTTTAATCAGATAGAATAATACGATTGAGGGTGGATGTATAGATACTAGGGCATGAGTTAACCAGCCGATTGACTGTATCGCGCCTCTCATACCTCCCGTCTAGCCAAAGTAAGGACTGAAGTGGACGAATGCCTAGCCACCAAGATCCCGTCCTACGGTATCACGGGTCGTCATCCACGGCCAACACGTGGCCCTGTTTTCGGGAGAGAGGTGTACCCGTCTGCATGGGGTTGCAGTCGGCAAATTCGTACCCAGCAGACAGAGCGTGATATGTTGTATTATCGTTAACAGCACTGGTTCGAAATATAAAGGGAAATAAATAAATATATATATATGTATATATATATATATATATATATATATATATATATATATATATATATATATATATATAATATAAATGCAATGAAAATAAACAGTAATAATCAAGAACCGGTTGAATTCACATATACGAATATACATTTATTTATAACAGATAATTTTCTTCTAATGGCAAACCAAAGAGGGGTATAAGATAATATGATACATAAAAGGGGTGAAAGTTACAGAAGTAATTCCAAACGAAAGCACCTACGTTAAAATTCCCTACACACAAACAAAATAGCATGGATTGCCAGGGCAAAAAGATTTTAGAAAATATATGTGCTATATATAGTAAATACAACTTACTTTGATATTGTATGTGTATGATTCTGATATAGTATTTTGCGGCCAGTTGAAAATGGCTATTCTGAATTGGCAAGCTGCCTCCGAGCCCCGTCTAAACTTACAAAAAGCCAGGTCTGACGATATGCCGTCAGCGGTGTAAAAACTATATAAAAACCGCAGAGCTTAAGTAATATCATCGACCCAGTTTGAACCGGTTGCTAAGAAAACGGGCAAGCCTCGATTTCGAATATCACACATGCAAAGTGAAAGGCTATTTTTGTATTTTAAAATTTAAGATTGCATTCTTGCGTTGCCAGTAAGATATAAGGGAGATAAGTTAACTATGTTGCAACGGAGGTAAAATTCATATGCACTGACATATCCGTTAATATATTCTTCTTGCATAACTACAAATAATAAGACACTTTTCAACTACACTATCATGATGGATGATATAAAATAAATGAACGTATTATGTTTCTATCTAATTTACATACGGTTTTACGGTGCGTACGAACACAATCTGTAACTTGCGTAGAAGAATAAAGCAATAACAAATATGCTGAAAAAGAGAGCAACTCTTTCTCTAAATGCTTACAACAATATTAACAGCTTTAATAGGCCTGCTGATAAACATAGAGTAACAGGGAGCCATATTAGTACATAGATAAATAAGTGAGAGATGGGTGACTAGTTTAGGTAATTACACATTACAGATAATTTAGAGAATGAAAATAGAATATAAAAAAACTCAGTCACGAAACTATGAATTTTGTTGGCGTGATTTTGTTTAATAAAAATATATAGCAACAGACTTCTATGAAACTGACGTTGGTTCACTCAGCTTCTTTAGAATAATACATTTATATGGCGTTGAATAGCCTCTCAAACATGGTACATTTTAATCATTTCTTGCGTCAACGCTCCAATGATTAGTTCTTATTCATAACCCCCATGCACTCAGTATTGTTAGTACAGTCGGTGCATTCTCATCGCCATATTGTATTGTTAATAAAGATTTTTGCATTCTCCATCATTCGCCATCGGGCCTGCTGATTGAAGATGAAGCTGTATAGTACTTCCTAGCCCAACGGGTCGGATTTCCCATACCTTCTGAAATCCCCGATATCAATCAATGTTTAATCAAATTTTCACTATAGTATTATATCTACTATATATATATATATATATATATATATATATATATATATATATATATATATATATATATATAATATTTGGTTTAGTTTGGTAGAACGAAATCGAACAGAGTGCTCAATTATTAAATAATAAGATCATAATATTTATTTATTAATTGTAATACAGAAGAACAGAAGACAATCTGTTCTTCTGTAGTACATTAATATATATATAAATATATATATATATATATATATATATATATATATATATATATATATATATATATATATATATATATTAGTCGCCCCCAATTTCCGCTGGTAACTCTAAAGAGAAGTATTAATACAGCCGTCAAAAGCATAACTTTAAATGCATGTGTTTTCATTGCTGAACACTATTTACAACAGTTGACTATCGTGCCTGCTCTGTATAATAAGATTAAACTCTCACCGATTCATGTAATTATTCATGATGGCCGCCTCGGTAAAGCGTCGGGGTTTGAGTTAAAACCATGACTCATGTTCCGGGGTTCGAATCGTGCGACAATTTTAAATAATTATCTCTAATACGAGTTTTCCGTAAGGGTTATACGTATACAGATAATTGAATGCGTATCATAAAAATGTAAAGAAGAATTTTGCACCACTTTTATGCCACATTGCAAAGATTAAAATTGAAAAATAATGATACTAAAGTTGATGTCTAGAATCACTGTTCGAATTATGATCAACATCGATTACGTTATTTTGATTTTAAAAAGTATCTAGCATTTAAGGCTGAAAGTCATTATGATGATATAATAATATTTTCTAATATAAATATGTATAAGCTCTATTTAATGCAAAGTATTTACCTTTTTGTAATTAAAATTCGATCGCTTTGTAAATAATTTTGATCTAAATTAATTTAACTTATATTGATTTAAACTTATATATATATATATATATATATATATATATATACATTTGTACATCAATACGAATCGATAATTGACCTATGAGGAATTAAATGAGGCACGTTTTATTTATTCAAGTGAGGGGCAAATAGAGCAGTAACCCCTTTTCAAAATAAATGCACCCATGGCTGTTAAACATAGATTTTTATGAAATTCGAACCAGAGATTTCTACACTGTACTCTGCTAGTGCATATATCATTTTGATATATGCATATATATTTTTGCTCATATCACTTTGATATATGCATACACTATGCTAGTGTATGCATATATCATTTTGACCAACGAAGGTACAATAAAATCTTGGGATCTGTTTTCATGCTCGACAACGTTATTTCATTTCACTTCTAACTTAATAGAAAAGAAAGAGTCCCATAATTATGAAACTACACTACTTGCGGTATTTGGATGAGTATATTTCATTCTGATCAAAAAGAGTACAAGAACTGTCGTAGAGTTGGAGTTCGCACCTGTTCAAATTATTTTAGTTGTTATTTAGTAAAGGAGATATACCCTAACCCCCACAACTACATATACTATGCAACTAACTTACCTGCGGTGCTTGGATTAGCATATCTTAATTTGATTAAAAGGGGTAATACTTTAATATGATTGAGGTCGACGTTTACGACGGAGTAATTCATTTTATTATAATTACAACTTGCTAGGCTGATTACACACGGATAACACTTGCCCGTTACATCGAACGCACTGATTAACCATTTAGCATCATACTAATAACTACTCACAATTGCCAACAGACTTGTTGCAGATGTGAAACAAGTTGCAGTTTGACACATTTTCGTTGAATATTATATTAAATAGGTATTTTGTTAGAATGCGTCATATTTGAAACAAAACGCATTTAAGGGTTAAAGTAAAATCTAATAATATTATATGTAAAAATTAAGAATAACAAAGCAATATGTGTTATTTGTTGAGAGCAAGAAAACATACAGTTAATCATTCAATGCCGGGCAATGCCGGATTTTCTTACCAGTACACACAGATATGCATACATAACATATGAAATTATTCTGTCGGATCTAAATAGCAATCGGTCTTACGAATCAATATTTGATATTTACTTTATAGCCATTTTCGTAAATAATTAATATGTGCCATTTGAAAACAAAAACTGAAGTTATAATCGATTTTATCGATTACATATTTTATCCGACCAGATCATGATTTTAAGAAAAAAGAAATTCGGAGACATTATCCTGTGTGTCACAAATAATACATTAAAAATGGCTTAAATCGTATCATACAAAAAAAATAAAGTACCTTATCCATGATGCAATCCCCTAACTGCATAAGAGCAAGTTCCTTCCTAAGATAGAGCACTACTGTCATATCTGGGGATATGCCACTCAAAGCACCTTTTCCTCTTTCGAAAGAGTACTGTATTCACTTCACAATATGGTATGGGAGTATCTCCCTGTCCCTTCAACCGCTTTAACACAGAAAAGATGTTACTAGCCTCTCTCTACTTTACTGTTATGTTAATGATAGGTGCTCGACAGAGCTCCAATCTCTGGCCCCTTCTTGTAGAACATTCATCGCAGGAACTAGTCTGGCTAAAACAGCAGGAGATAACTTTTTCTTTATGTCTCCCCCTGTAGTAAAAACAAAACAGAACTACAAGTTTTTTTCCTAAAAAATCACATCTCTGAAACAAGATACCACGAGTCTGCTTCCCGTCCGACTACAGCATAGTAGCATCTAAGTCTAATGTAAACAAATACTTGTCGATTTTTTTTCTTGTAAAATATAGTCCTCTTAAGTAATGCTCTTTCCATTTTACTCCCTGTTTCTAATCCTCTCGTGACGGCGACGAACGTCCAACCAGCAACCAGTTTAACTCTTATCCCGACCCAATAATTAATTCAGTAACATAAATTTACAATGATGCACCGTTTGTGCAAATGACGCATTCAAAATTGCTTAAATCGCATCATTAAAAGCAAGTATAAAATATAGTACCAGAGTTTTAAAATGATAGGAACAAAAATGAAAAAATGCCCTCTGAACAAAGCCAGTTAACTTCAGCTAGTATATATGCATGCGTGTGTTTGTCTGGTCAGGTAACATTTGTTTAGTTAAGCATATTCATTGAGATAAAATTCGATATCTATCATCAATTTAGAACAACTACACAATAAATAATATTATTTCCCTCAGTCGATGAAGCAAATTCATCGTCATGGTTTTTCAATCGATCCACTGAATATCCCTTCTACCGCCAATCCTATTTTCTTTTCTTTGGATTCCTTAAAGTTACAGAGGCTGACATTGGTACAATCCATGTGGTACAATACAACTCAATTCAATTACAATAACACTAATGAAACGAAACAAAAATAAACGAAATATATAGGTCAATATATAACGTTGATCAATAAAGGATAGACAATAATTAATTAGGTTAATGGTAAATAATAGCCTTTTTTAAATTAGGGCAATAGTGACTCCAGTTGAGAAATAATGATCCACAAAAGTTGGTTATATTATTTTATGGTGGGTAGGTGTATGTTTTCGGAATATGTACCTCTGGCACAGTTGAGTAAGTGTTCCTACCAGCCGTGAATCCGTTCTCGACAATAAGTCCGAAACTGACTTTCTTGCTGTCGGGCTCAGGTATGGTTCTATTCAGTCCTAGAAAGTTCACCTTCCCAGGCTTTACCTTTTCTTTGAGAAGGGGTTAGTTTATTACTAATTGCATGATGTTCGCATACATAGGAATGCCAACGGGGCTGCTCAGACATTTTTTGTAGATCTGACTGCACTTCACCTAGTTCGCTTGCCTTTCAAAAACAACTTGACCTTGTGTCTAACCTCCTGCAGAGGAGGTAAATAAATATACTCGCGCTGTGATTTCTGCGGATTCGTTTATTTTGATTGTTTTGTGTTCCGTAGAATGTTTTCGGATTTTTCGTAGAAATTTCCTCGGATTTTCTTTTTCTTCCTGAACATATTTTTCTTTTTTTTTAACATAGTTCACCCCAAACAAGGCAGGCCGCCACTGTAGACGTGAGGGGCTACTGAGAAAAAAGAAAAGGGGAGAAGGTTGGGGGGTCAACCTAAATTGGGATCTGCGCCGCGAGATGTCTGTTTACATTAGTTTTAAATTTCTGCATGTCAGTAATGTCGGGGAAACAGGGAGCAGGGAGGGAGTTCCAGGGGCCAGCAGCACGAGGAAAGAAGCTATTTGAGTAGAGGCTCTCCGGCATCTGGGGAGCTCGACAGTGAATGAATGAGATTTAGTTGATTGCTGAATTAGTCTAGTGAATTTACGTCGAGGGGGCACCAGAGTAGCCAATTAATCGGAGCATAATCCATTGAAGTATTTGTAAAACAAGCACAAGGATGCTACATTGCGGCGATGGGACAGGGACTGGAGCTTGGTTGACAGTGAGGGACCTATTAGGTTAGCGACTCGTTTTTGGGACCTTGTCAAGGAGAGAGAGACTAGTAGATGATGCACCAGCCCAGATGTGACAACAATACTCCATGCATGGACGAATGGTGGCTTTGTAGAGATACAGGATAATGTCAAGTGTGATGAGTTTACTAGCACGGTAGAGCGAGATAACCTTCTTTCGCTGTACCGCGTAGTTGTGGTGGATGTGGCAACCTTTGTTTGTTTACGCCCTTGTGATGAAAGAGACGTGTCTTTCCGGCATCAAAAATCCATATTAAATGATACGGTCGAACAAGTTTTTGTCTCCAACAGATAACCGGACTGGGTGGTTCAGGACCTGAAAAGTTAAAGGTGTGTTTACCCGTTGTTAGTAGTCAGCTTCATCAATTGTGCGTCTCTCTCTCTCTCTTTCTCTCTCTTTCTCTCTCTCTCTTTCTAGTAGTGGCAGCGATGATAGTGACAGTGTACCGATTGCAGCTGTCATTATGTTTCTGGTAGAGAAAACATATTTTGCTGTGAGGTTTCCATTTGTATTTATTTTTCTTCTAACAATTACATTAATAACAAGTTTAGCTGCATTAATGCACAATAAGAATGGAAATAACACTCAAGATTAGAATAGTAGTCCGAATCAAAAAAATAATATAGAGTATCAATCCTAATCTAAAAGAATTAGGAAACGTACCATTTATTTGTTTTTTGAAGCTCTGTTGTACAGAGACCTTAGATGGAAACCCGCAGTTACCTATAGCTATTTGTATACTGTTTGTTTACCTACCGACTATTTTAAAATACTCCTCTCATAGCCTTTTTTTATCTCTCGACCCTCCTTCATGTACTGCTAGCCTCAGAAAACAAACAGCTATTATATAAAATAGAGTTGTCTGCATTTGTATTCATGTAAAAGTAAACAACTACACAATACACACCATCAAAGCTCGTATATTCTTATCTGGCGTCGCTTCTCTAAATTAATATTTAAAATCTGTTTTAAAAATGTATTCTTGATAGGTTAACTGGAGCAGATTTCGTCAGGTGGGGTTTTCTTCTTAGCAATTGTTAATGTAATTGTGTAGTTATTTCAAAAGTGTCATCTTCAGAAATTACTCCGCAATTTTTTTCCAAATTACTAAACACTAACACTCACTATTTAACCTCTTCTAATTTGTGTTATGTCCTAGGCAACGCCGGGTAACCCTGCTAGTCTGTATCTAAACGCATCTTACTTATAAAAACGTTACAATAACAAATCGAATATTTACTCTTCTTTTACAATAACAAAAACTAACACAGAATGCAGCTAAACGCGAGTTGCCTAGTCTATACATTTTAAAACGCGAAATGTTATAGTGATTTATACAACGTAATGATTTCTAGAGTAGTTATTTCATCTGTCTTGACCAATTAGCATCATTTCGCTACTGTTATATACAAGCTGCCGAACAGGAAAGCGATCTCAATTACAAGCACTTATTCTTAATTGCTATATAGCTAAATTGTTCTCCTTTTCTTCAACTGTAATTAATAATGGTTTCATTGACAAGGGAGATAATCGATTTTTGATAAATCTAAACCGGTATTTTTCCAGAAAAGTCTAACAAGTCCGAACATAAGTTCTACTACGTAAGTTTATGTATTACTGACTGAGTTTGACTAAGATTTAGTTGGCGATAGATGAACATAGGTATCGAATAGCTTAGTTTAACGTTTGACTATATATAGATAAAATCCAATGTATGTGTGTATGTTGTTGTGATTGTTGTGTGTTCCCTAAAAAAAGGTTAGAGAATCTACATAAAACACGAAACTGTATTATTATGTAAAATTATCCGGAAAGACAATGTAAGAGTTCACGAACCCCAAATGCACTCATACGGGGTCTATGAGGGCATAACCCCTTAAAACTTCAAATATATTTAATTTTTTGGTCCCCCGATTTTATGTTTTGAGGCATGTCCGTCCGGATTTTTCTCCGCAACCATCCATTGTATTTCTCTTCAATTTGCATGAAGTTTTAACTTTGGTCAGGTTAGAAAGTGACATTCTCCGATTTTTTAAAATAAATCTGGTTAGCCCCCCAAGGGGTCAAAAGGCCCCGAAATTGCAAAAAATGATATTTTTTGCCCCATAACTTTTCATCCATCCATTCAATTTCTCTGAAACTTGGCCAAAATGTGGAGGCAATTGTTCCTAATAGAAAATAAGTATCGCTGACTTTGGAAAAAATCTGGTTCGCGCCCCAGGGGGTCAAAAGCTCGCAAAATGGCAAAAAATGACCCTTTTCTCCCATAACGTTTGATCCATCCATTCAATCTTTTTAAAACTTAGCCAAAATGCACAGGCAATTGTTCTGGATATAAAATGAGCATCCTTGACCGACCTCAGAAACATTCTGGTTCGCGCCCCAGGGTATAAAAGGGGGGGGTCAAAAATTCCCCAAATTGCCCAAATTTATTGTATTTTACACTCGCCACATCGAGTCACATACAGAGGGGGACCACGCACGCGCGGCTTGTTTGAAATGTAAATCAGATGTATAACATTTTGTGGGTAAGACAATGGTAGTCGTCTCGAATTGTTACGTTACCCTCTATATGCTCTCATCTCAAAGTGACCTATGGCGACATAATTTCCTTAAAACACCAAATACGTATAACCGATTTTAATAAAATTGAAGCCATATGTATCATACACTAGTTCAGAGAGTTTTCCAACATTTCAGCTTTTTCGGACTCAGTTATGGGGGCGAAATGGGAGAAAGGAAGAAGTAATCAACAACTAAATTGATATGGTGTTATGAGCATAATAACAACTATTTAGTAGTGATCCTCATTCAACTCTGAGCAATGTCGGGTCTTTCTGCTTTAAAAATGATTTGAATTTAGATTTTTCAGTGCAGATAAAGAAACATGTAATGTAATATCCTGATCGGTAGGGGCGATCAAACCTCTGTGAATATGGTCAAGCTTAATTAACTCATACATTTCGATTAAATAAAGTAGATTGTATGTACAAACATTGTTTGCGTCCTTCTCCATGTAATCACCAACCCACCATAGAGTAACGTATGTCCATGAAAACGTCACCCTGCTCTATAAAACGAGAATACATACCTAATGTGATTAGTAATCGTGGGCTACCTGTTGTAAATAATCGACCTTATTTTATTACCTTTTATGCAATCGTTTTTTTTAAACTCAGGTTCCCCGGAATCTGATAGTTCCATAGAAGGTCCGTAAGTTCTGCAAAATCAAGTGAGATAAGCTATTACTAAGTAAGTAGCAAAAGCGGAGACAGAAGTCGTCTCCTTTCAACCTAAGAATAGAATCCGTGTGTGTTTATTTCAAGTTCGACCGTTAATTAAGTATTTATGCGGCAAGAAAATAAGCACCACAGGTTTCACTTTATAGAAACATATTTCACTTCATAAAAAGACTCTAAAAATAAAATGTTCTTATTAACCGGACATTTTATGTTTGATTGATCTTTTTTTCGTTAGCTCTCCGAAATAAAGAGGCCCCTTTTACTATGGCTAACACTTTATTTCTATATGATATACATATATATCCGAGTGTTAAATCAAGAGTCTCCTCTGCCTCTCAAAAGTTGAATTAGTAAAGCAGTGAAGAACTCTAATTTTCCTCTCACCAATTGGCCACTTAATTATTTTATAGTCTATCTTTTTGTTGTTTTTTCTTAGTGTCGCCATGCCGGGGGATCATATTCAGGTTTAGAATGCTATGTTATTTTGAATATTTTGTAGGGTTGACTTGTAGGCCGAAATTTTTTCATGTCACGATGTTCTGATAAACCTCTATCTGTAGAGATCAAACGTATCCCTATATGTAACTGTGTTCTATTATAATGGGCATTTTTTCATACTGCATCTCTTTAATAAGAGAGCAGTTTGTCATCTTTCTCTGTTATTCGATGTCTTCATTCGTGATTAAGATAAAAGTATGTTAGTATGTGAATACCGAACAAAAGAGCATTAAACTTATTTTCTGTAACACCTTTATATATTAGTGTATCCATAAAATACGAGTTTTTCTTCATAATTTTCTGAATAAACTATATTGGTATAACTAACAATAAGTATTATTATGGGCAATATATAAATATTGGTTACTTTCTGATAATTCAAGTGAAATTTACAATTTACAATTTACGGCTTATACACTGTCCCTTGCAATGATTGCCATCAATTCTACATGGGAGAAACACAACGTGAATTAAAGAAACGATTAAATGAACATAAAAGGGACACTTTTCTCCCATGCTCTAGAACATGGTCATGCATTCAAATTTGAACAAGCCAAAATCACTAAATACATCCACAACAAATCTCGGCGAAGATTATTGGAAACTGCCCTCATCACCTCTTCCATCACCATCAAGCAACGAAATGGTTTCTTTAACCTATCACCCTTAATAAGCAAGATCATCCTCACAGAACAAAGTCTTTTGCCTGATCATGGTTAACTTTAATTTTCATCTCTAACCTTTATGACACTCTTCCATTCACCCACACCCTTCCTTCTTCTCCCTGAATCTTAATTTTCCCCTTATTTTTTTTCCGTTTTTTTTCCCTCACATTTTTAATACTACA
This sequence comes from Sepiola atlantica, assembly GCA_963556195.1. Taxonomy (NCBI): domain Eukaryota; kingdom Metazoa; phylum Mollusca; class Cephalopoda; order Sepiida; family Sepiolidae; genus Sepiola; species Sepiola atlantica. Next base: position 34,795,232 of record OY744540.1, read on the forward strand.
GTCCAAATAAACTTTCTCATGTTCCAAATATTTCAAATATTCCTCACCCACCCTTTCAATCACCGCCCTCCTCCACCCACTCCAATCCCTCACTCATTGCTATCATTTTCCAAATATTTCAAATATTTCACACCCTATCACAACAAATCCTCCCTCTCCCCCTCTCAACTATTTTCTCCCATACATCTTCTTAAATTCCCTCATTTTCTCAAAACGCTCTCTAAGACCATAACTTTCGCCCATCCACCAAAATCACAGCCCCCCCCTCCCTCTCTACCCATCCCCCTTTTCCCTGCATACACCCCCCACACACAAACATTCCAACTTACTCTTCCCCTTCAATCTTGACCACAGCCATCTGGTAAAACACCTCCCCCCTCTTCCTCCAATCTCTCTCTGCCATCCACTTTACCCCTGCTCATCCCCCACCTCTTTCTCTTACCGCCAGCCACAGTAGTCCTTGCTCCCTCCATCCTTCCTTTTTTTCCCACTCATTTTCTTCACTCATTTTTATTCTCTAACTAGTACGGACGTCCACCAAGACGTGGCCATTATTTTTCATTTTATTTTATTTTTCCTCCCAACATGTCTACCCTACATGTATTTGTACTTGCATGACATCTTTTCTCTATATCATCATCCTGATAAAGTCTTATAAATAAAGACGAAACGTTGATGTACATATAAAAAACATCCAGTTTTTGGTTTTCCTTTTTCATTTTACCATCACGTCGGATTACCTTCATCCTTCTCTTCCCATATATATATATATATATATATATATATATATATATATATATATATATATATATATATATAATAGTATATTGAAATTGAAATTGAAATTTCAATATATATATATATATATATATATATATATATATATATATATATAAATATCAAATTATTAATACCTACAGACCCTAGTGTGTCAAGCTTATTGCTCTCATCGGTGCAGTAACAATATCAAACGGTCGGGACTTGCGAACCCGGTTCACAGAGTCCGCCTAGAATCAGCAAGCAGTCGCCGTATCCACTCGGCCAATTAAAGGGAATAAGTCTATATGTACCTAGAAGCTGGCACATATATAAGACTAGTCGAGAGTGTTCGACGAATGTATTTGTATTATATATATACATTACTTTAAGTTCGCTCAAAGATTTATATAGTAGCTAATAGTGCATATAATACCATTATGGGTCTTAATTTCACATGACATAGTCTGAGTTTCTTCAAAACAACATTGTGTTTAGAAACAATAGTATCTGCCTACTTTGTAAATATACACAATCATCTTAACAATCATCTGGATGATTCCGTTACGAAAAATGATCCGTTCGTCGAGAGCTTCACAAGAGTGGAATTCATGGGACGATTTCAAGGTGTTTCCATTATTTTGTCTAATCCATGTATATATATATATATATATATATATATATATATATATATATATATATATATATATATATATATATACATATATATATATATATATATATGTATATATATATATGTATATATATGTATATATATATATGTATATATATGTATATATATATATATATATATATATATATATATATATTTGTCAAAAGGCGTGACGGAAGTTGGGTAGTAAGAAAGGGGGAACGTGCTGTTTAAATGTCATTAATACGAATGCGTTTTTAATTAAAATCCATTTCCTGTTCGACAGTCTGTAGTATATAATAGTAGAGAAATGATACTAATTGGTGTAGACAGGTGAAACAAATACTCTAGATATAATTCCGTAGTATAAATGACTGCGCGACGAATTCCCATCCCAAGTAATTTTCAGGAAAGCACGATTCCACTTCGACCCTTCCCCTGTTTTAGAGCCACTCTAGATAATTTAGTTAATGACACTTTTTGATTAGAAAATTATAATCTGGTCCGATTGTGTTTACTTTTCATAATATTCAGGTTTTACATAAGTCAGATTTAGATTTTCTATTGCCCCTACCCCTTAGAAGCTTAGTTTTATATTTCTCTGAGTTGAGTACCTAAGTGTTTACAAGGATAAATGAAAAGTCTGTAATGTAACTTTTAAACTCTTTTATCGTCCATGTAGGGATATTCGAATGTAATAATGATTATGTTTTGGAATTTTTTTAGATGAGGACCGATAATTTGTATCAATTGAACGATTAAGACTACTATTCTCACCTTGGATGTAATTCTCACACCATTTCGGTTGATGTAACCTCCAACGTTTTTTATGTGTGTGCTGTCGGAATCGGGAATCTTTATAGCGAACATAGCAGCGTAACATTACGGATAAAGTGCTAAGTAATAACCAGTTTTAAGTGACAGTCTTCTGGAGGTTGAAGGTTCAATCGTCAGCAAAGGCGATACTAAGAAAATAATCACGAATTACTTTAAAGGTCTACCCGTTATGGCTGGCGAACGAGTACTATATACTCCCGTGGATTAAATAAAGTGTTCAGTTCGAAATCTCCTGCAGATTCCCTACAGAGTTTTACATAAAGATTGCCGAATTTGAGAAATCGCGCCTGAAGACGGTTGGATGGTTAGATCGGCCGAAACATTGCGATTATTACATAAAAGATGAGAACTGTAATCCGAATATTCCGAATAAAATGAGGCAATAACCATTGCTAAGCAAAACGCACTTTTAACAAGTAAAAAACCGCTGCTATCGTCATAATGAGTAAATTTGAAAAGAAAAGGTCGTCTATATATAAACGGAATCGGCTATCCCGTGTTTGAATGCCATCGTATCTATTGTATCGTTGGTTAAAACAGTGCATTCTATTTGGCTATTATTTGCTGTTAATGTACTAACGAGTAACCGCTTATTAAGGCTCAAAGGCCACTCGAGGATGGTGTTTTATGAGTTTGTCAGGTGTATGGTGAGAAAACACTGTGAGGATTAGTAACGTGGATTAAATCTGATTATTTAAGACGACTGCTCGACATAAATTTGGACATGAAAACGACTATGTTGTATTCAGCTAGGAAGCAGCCTCGTAGTATTGTGTTTTACAGACTGCTAGTTCTTCGAAAGAAACTTTTCTCATGGAAATTCCGTAAACTTGTAGGTACACAGAGGAATGAAGGGAAATTATATAAAGTAGTTTTAGCTAGATAGGTTTTTGTTGTGAATGTTTTACAGGGATAAACTTTAGATTGGGGCTCAGTCGAGCATCTACAATGAAAATAACGATACGGTAGAGAAAGGCTAACAACCTCACTTTTTGAGAAAAAGGCTGTAGGGAAGGGCAGCTTTCGAAATGAGGGTTGTACTCTGTTAAAACAAGAAAAAGTGCTCTGAGCGGCACCTCAACAGATGTGGCGACACCACATTATCTTAGGACGTATTAATCTCTTATACGGGTAGAGGATTGCGTCAGGAGTGAGATACTTTCTGGAGATAAATAATGTTCTATTCATTTTAATCTGGGCAAAGTGAGGATCCAAGCATTGCTGGTGAGACGAGAGAAGCTTTGTTTTAGACGTATTAGATTTTATATAAATAATATTTTACGATTAATCAATCACGCAAGTCAGAAATTCTTCTCAAATGCTACTAACTAGTTATTTCCAGGAACTGTCATTTTAATCAATCAATGGCTGATGACATCTATGTGCGACACTACTATAGATGTGTCGCGGGTCTCTGCTAACAAGAACAGAGCACTTTCTGGTTGTCATGCAAGATGATCTCCGAATGTTGCCGAAGTTTCCGTTTGTCAGTGATCCTCACAGGAATAAAAACCATCCGTAAAATACAGTTCCCGTTTTATCGAGGTTAGACTCCTCTAGATGCGATGGGTTTTGGCTATGCCCATGCATATTAAAAGGATCACCTTGTGAAGGCTTTAACATTTCGCCACGCACGGACAGTCATTTACTACAAATTGTAGCTGCATCGAAGTGCTTTGAGACGAATCGCATAGTGCGTGTGTATAAGGACCAGTTGACGACGCACGCAAGAGAAGACCATCTAAAAACGGTACGACTTTTCAACATGAACGTCTTAACCCTCTTATGATGAGCATTATAAATAGGCATTACATTACTTAAAACAGTGTAACCACAAACTAGATTCAAATAATTATAAGATCGAGGGTTATTATTCATATTATTTACTTTGTTATGATGATAAGAGTTCGAATTGCCTTAATGTATTAATAGTTACAAGACGTCGCCATTCTTTCTCTACCCTGTCGGTATTTTCATGGTATGTGTTTGACTGAGTTACCCTCTGTAAAACATTTACAAACAAAACTCGTATATATATATATATATATATATATATATATATATATATATATATATATATATATATATATATATATATATATAACAAGTGTAAATAAGTTTCCTTTCTCCCGTTGGGTAACTAAAACAATACTGACCTTCCATGAGTAAAATTTATTTCAAATAACTATTCGTCTTTGTAACACAATACCACGGAGCTGTTTATCAGCTAACTATATCATGTTCGTTTTCAAGTCCAATGTTAACAAATTCTTGATGCACTTTCATCTTAAATAATCTAATATCGACCAAGTCCCAACCATTGTTACCAATCCTTACGTTATTGTTTCATTGCCCTCCTCACAAACTCATTAGCCTTAATCTGGAGTTGCCTATCGGCCTTGACAATTGGTTAGTACATACAAATATATAAATAGATACTAATATTACCAATAAGATAGTGACGGCGTAACATATGTTAGACGGATGCTTGTCTTTTTATTAAAATCAATTCACAGAAATTGGGTTTGACCATTTGCAAACAGGCGATATAGCACACATAGAGACACATGCATTGTCAGTTGCACTTCACATACGGTATTCCATGGCCAATTATTTAGTTAATGTGTTATAACTCTTGAAGCCGAATGTTGAATAAACGGAGACTTCCTCTCGCCGGATAAAAAGAAACTTCTTCAGTTTCTGCCAAGTTTAGTAAATTAACCCAAACGAATTATTACGACAATGTGTTCTTTTATTTTATCGTAATCGTTGTCATGACACGGCGAGAAGAGAGGGGCGATCTCAGTTGCTTTAACTACTCATTTGAATAACGCATTTTATAAGACCTGCCTTACTCGCTTCCCACAAGGTTTCTCACTTACAAAATCCTTGCTTATCTTCTTCGATTACGTCACTCCTCTTGTGATTCACACTTTTCTCATTTCCTGTTTTTCCATGTCCACACGGTTCTCAAACCTGGCCTTTTGACATCGACAGACGATCACTTGGTCCGGCTGTCTTTCAATGCATTCAAGTCATTGCTAAAGGTAAAATTAGCACTTATATCAGCATATATACGCTGGAAAAACTGATATTCAATATATTATACACACTCAGTTGCAGATACCAACCGTTGATTAGTGATCTAAATTCACACTAAAAAAAACAGGACAGACGTTTGACATGCACAGAGTTCTGGTGTCACGCGTCGGCAACAGTATATGTGCGAATTATATATTTTTTGTATTCTGTTTAACGGCACATCAACGCTAATTCGCTTATTAAAAATCAACATTCTTCACGTATTAAAAGCAAATAATGTTATACAATTAATGAAACAAAAGTTGCTCTTTTACTCACGTACAAAACGTATTGAAGTGGAAATGACCATACAATTTGATTTTGATATGGCCGTTGTGTTCTCTGTGGAGCGCATCTTTCCAGGTATTACCTCATCCAAAGACCGAAAAGAGTTGATTGCCTCCTCCTTTTGCTAAGATATGAGTTTAAGTGTCCGATAAGAGAATGCCGACGAGACTAATGAGGTTATTTTTGGAGCCAAACCAAAATGTCAATGTTGGTAAAGCTGATGCCTCACTATAAACTTACTCTGTGTCTAACCTTCATTTGTAAGAGGCAAGTAAAACAATTCGGTGTTTAGGCTCGAATTGTATTGTATCTGCCTCCCTTCTCTGTCGGAGCAAGATAAATCTTCATAAACTAAGCAATTGTAATTATCAGCCATAAAAAGTTCTTATAGCGTTACGATATGGTTACACACAATTCTAAAATCTAATAGTTTCGTCTTTAATTTAAAAAAATTGCATTTGATTATTACAGTATCATTTGGTTAATAGATTATTAATTAAACCAAACGTTTATAAAAATAAAATTATGTGTTATTAAGGTAATTTTGTTTTAATCTGTGTTTATAAAATTGCTAGATATAACTACGTTCGCAAACTTCTAATATTTGAAAAGATCTGCTAAGAATCTTAAATATAATTAAAATGATATTTTATTCTATAGTTTAAAAGCTTCCCAGTTGCTGTCAATTTAGTAAAACACACAAACACATCCATTTTTTCAACTAGTAATAAAATATTAAAATACTCGACTCGCTTACTACGAAATAGAAATACGTTGTTTTTGTACTTTACGTTGTTGTATTTTCATGTAAATAAATAATAGATTTAGAGTAAATAATAGATTTAAAACAACAGCAAAAACAGAAACCGAGACCTATGAGGGATACTGATACCTCTAGATTTTCTGTCTGAAGTAACCCCACTCAGCTATTTCGTCTGGCTATAGTTCTTTTAATGCTAAGCATTTATATTTGTGCTGTCTGCTGCTGCTATCAAAGTCATTATTGAAAACGTATTAAGGTAAAAAAGCGTACATATAAAGAATATTCCTATGTTTATAAATTATTATTTGAAAGAAAGTAAATCGATATATATCATTTTTTTGTTAACAACATAGGCCAACATCCTGCAAACAAACTGGCGAACACGAATCAAACATTGATTTTATAGGAATACCACTTTTAACTACAAAGATTCGAGAGACTTAATCCACTTCATATATTAGATAATAGATATAAAGGTGATCTTCTCATTCAAACATGTTTCATTGAAAAAGAAAGCTGGCTTTTGCTTATTAATTATTGTATTTAAGTTTAAATTGTTTCTAGAACGGTATTTTATATCACGATTTAGTATTTAAATAGAATTTATAATTTAGTGTGTCAGAAGGACTGAACAATTAAGTAAAATAATAGACAAATATTGTCTCCTCTGGTTTAATTAAAACATTGTAATGCGAAGATGTTGTCTACATATCCGATTTATAAATGTGTAAGGGGTGTAAGATGATGCCGCTTCTCAAATTAAGCAAATGAGGACAATCTATGGAATATGTCTCCTCCTCGCTGATGAGCTCTATGGTTGTTGAGCTGGTCTATTCTCGACCCATACCGCTGATTTGAGTAACGTATTTTAGTATAGTTCTCCCCTCTCCTTAGTGCTAGAGCAAAGGCACTTCAATCCCTTTCCACTACCTCTCACCAGGTAGCACAATCGCTGGCGAGTTCTTCCAGATTTTAGATGAGGAGCTACATTCATTAAGAATAGAGCTAATGTTTTTTTTGCATCATTTTGCGCTACCCTTCTATTGATCTTTTCCCTGTGGTCAATTGGCCAGAAATGATCTAGTCGGACAGTAATTGATCTGACATGCTATACATGTGTCTAGAAAAATATCCTAGATTGATTCATACTATGTCTTTTTTTAATGTATCATATTTTAATATTTAATATTTCCTCTTTGATCTGGATGGTTACTTTGAAGGAAAATTTCAATAACGAGGTGTTCGTATTAGTTGTGGATACGTCATTGACAATCAGCCCAACAGTGGTTTTGTTTCTGTTGGACTGGGGTATTGGTTCTGTTCAGTTGAAAGAGGTCCGCCCTCCAAGGATTTACCTTTTCTCTAAGAATGGTCTAGTTTATTGCTAAGCGCCTGAGTCGCATCTACCTGGAAATGCCAACGGGCTGCTCACCAATTCTTTATTTATAATCTTCTGGAAAAGAGGGAAATAAATCAATAACAGGTTCTATTAACCACGTGATTTTTGTTGTTAATTGCGTGATATATTTCTGAAAAAAATCTAATATATCACATTAAGAAGAGCGACAGCATAGAACATTTACATATGGGATTAGACGAATTCAGAAATGATGGGAAAATAACTTAAGAAGGCATTCTTTAGAAGAATCAGATAGTTAAAAATAATGATACCAATAGACACATACACAATTAATAATAAAATAATGCGAATGGCTCTTGACTCTATTTATTTGTTTAATTGTCATTTAACAGACAAATATCGAATTCTATTGATATTAATAAATGGTTTTAAGTTATTCCAGATCCATGGAATTCTGAATTATTAGTATCATACGCATTATTTTTATTTCACGTGAAAAACAGATGCAAGTGTCGACAGGCAATTTCCTCTGTTAAAAGATGCTTCCAAAACTCTAAAAGGTGTTTTTCTTAACATGTGTATAACATCTCTATCTAGAATCCAGTACGTACAGAAGAGACCAAGTGAATGTGCCATGAGTAAAAGTGGTACTATTGATACGACTGAATTCGAACTTTCTCATCAAGATCATTAGTCTGCATCGTTATCCACTTCACAACTTCCACCTCCGTTTACAAAGATAGTCTAAGTACTTAGTGAAGAAGTTATATTTTATACCGATAAGTTATAACGACTCTGTCAAGTAGTTAGACATTTTACAGAGTATCTGTTCATATATCCTTTATCGCGTATCTTTGAAAAACCTGCTTGTTTTTACAAACATCCATTCCATCCATCCACGTCTTATAACGTCAAAAGGAGGTAGTCGGGGAGCCATGCAGATATTTTATTTGGCATAACTCTTCTGTGGGCATGATAGAACCTGGTGGAGCCCATGTCCTCTCTAGGCACCATACAGCACTTGGTATTCCGAAATATATATATATATATATATATATATATATATATATATTCCATGAAAAATTGCCAGTATACTGAAATCATATGCCCTTAATAGGGTTAAGATGAAAATTCATATACACTAAATGTACAAAAGCAAGGAAATTCCCAAATTTTTACACTTTTATTGTCATTAAGGGTATGCGAAAACAACAGAGCTATGTATTTTACTGGTCGGAATTTTTCTTCAGCGCACCTCACACTCTTCATCCACTCAAGCATAGAGATTTATACTGTAGTGATGTGATAATGAAATGGCTTGGTTGATATGTAGTCATACCCTTAATGACAATAAAAGTGTAAAAATTTGGGAATTTCCTTGCTTTTGTACATTTAGTGTATATGAATTTTCATCTTAACCCTTTTAAGGGCATATGATTTCAGTATACTGGCAATTTTTCATGGAATGTCACTACTTTTGTAAAGACTATGCCTCAAAGAAAATGGTAATTTTAAAAGTGTTTTTTTTTTAATTTTCTGGAAAACTAAGGTATATGGTAAACTGAAATTAAAATGCCATCAACTAGACCCTAGAACCTCTATCTCTGCCAAAAATCAGCTGAATCCACTAAATAGTTGATGAGATACAGGGTGGCACACACGTACGTACGTACACACGGATAACACAAAATCACTCCTGACCTTTCTGGATCTCTGGGTTGCCTTGACTAATGATGCTGAGATTTTACACACTTATAGAACCTATCAAATGAAAATTTCGTGCGAAGTTTTAAATAATTTGGTTTATTGGTTTTTGAGTTATGACTGATCAAAGAAATGAGATTTCTAGCATAGGTCGTTTTTGAAGTCTATTAAGGGATAGAGCGCTATCGCGCCTCCCTTGATATATATATATATATATATATATATATATATATATATATATATATATATATATATATAATGATAATCTAAGACGTTCGTAAGGCTTGAACCCGGTAACAGAATCACCTACCCTAAACTCCGCAAGCAAGCGCCATAACCAAATGGCCACGAGAGATTACAACGTCAAGAAAGGGGATTTAAGTTATATTTATGCGAACATGCCACATATAGAAAGACTGTCTGGAGAGTGTTAAACGAACGTTGTCGGAACATGCCATATAGCTACGTGACAGTCTATTTTTAACTTCCCCGAATATATATATATATATATATATATATATATATATATATATATATATATATATATATAAATATCAAGTAACCGCTTATCAAGGCCCAAAAGCCACTCGAAGATAAGAGTTGTTGAGTTTGACAGATAGACTGTGAAACATCGAAGAGATTAGTAACGATAGCTGTAACTGGTTAGAAATGTATTATTGAATAGGACGGCTCAACAAGAATGTCTTTACATTTGACATGAAAACGGCAAAGTTATAGTCAGCTGGAAAAAAAACCCCGTGATATTGTCTTCCAGAGACAGTAAGTTCTAGAAAATACAGTTTGGTCATGGAAGTTCCGTTTAGTTCAAAGTACATAGAGGAAGAAAGGAAATTTATTTACAGCGGTTGTAACTAGTCGAGTTTTTGTTGTGAATGGTTTACATGGGGGCCTAAGTTGAAGCTTATTCGAGCACCTGCCACGAAAATAACGATAGAGTAGAGAAAGACTATGAATGTGTTTTCTGTGAAAAAAGTGTGTAGGGTGGAGTATAGGACATCGGCTACTTGATTTCGAAGTCGGTTGTGCACTCTCTCAAAGTAGGAAACGTGATCTTAGCCATACCTCCTCACATGTGGCAACAGTAATACATCTCAGGGCGTATTTGACTCTCATACTGATAGTGATATACGTTTTGGAGCGGTAGAATGATCCAACCATTTTACCAGCAACCTTGGTAATGGATTTGATGTAAGTCTCCCATTTCAGATCTGGATTGTGAATCTCAGTCTCAGAAGCTTCTGAAAGCAGGGTTCTTCCCAAGGAAAATATATTTACTTCAATTGGTGCAAAGTGAGGATTAGAGCGTTGGTGGTGAAAAGAGAGAAGATTTTTGTTTATGTATTTGCTTTAATAAAGTCCATGGATATTTTAGAAACTCAACCTAGACATCTATTTGGTTATAAAACATCACTCAGACCAAACAAAAACGTCTCTTACACGACCTCAAAGTAGTTTTCTTACGACCTGTGCCATAGCAACCATCTAGAATTCAATTTGAGCAAAACGACTGCCATAGTTTTGACAACTGCTGTGTTCTCTTTCTGCAAAATTCGTCAATAAAATCTTAACAAAAACTTTGGAAAATCGATAGCCCGGCGTATGGCGGTCGGCTATATTATTTAGCTTATCGGAAGTCACTGACAGCATCATCGCGAACGCGAATAGAACTGATGCTTTTTCACAACCGCTCCACCTCCAATATTTCCTTTACCGATCGATACTGTATTGCTCGATATGTGGACGGTCAGAATTGGCAGCAATAACGATTTTTCGTTGGGCAGAACAAGTCGGGCGTGAATAAGAGACGCCCAATCGAACCATGAATTATGTGTGCAATAACAGAAACAGCTTTAGGCTGAGAACGCCCGACCTGGCGTTATGGGACGCAACTTTCGCTGAAATGAATGCAGTTATAACAGAGTTTTCTCCCTTACTTCGTTTCTCATCCTGCGGCGTCGTTTTACTGTCGGTTAGAACAACAACAAAAAGTGCAATCATTTAGAAGTGTTTAACAAAGCGTTCAGTGTAGATTAAGACTGAAGTATGAACATCTCTACGTTCTGCTTCAATCGACCGATGTCTTTCCGATGTTGCAAGGCTGTAATTTCAAGACGGGCTAAGTGGACTACATATAACCGGTGAAAAGTTAGATGTTTTTTCTCTTTCCAATTCTTCTTCTCTCTATAATAAAGACCAATGTGTATTTATCCGTATATAAATACATATTCGTACTTCCATCACGTAACGCAAACGTTGATGAGTACAATACGTGCTTTTTCCTAACCCCGAACGAAGTGGTGAGAAGAAGCGAGAAAGCAAATATCAAATCAGAATTCGTAAAGAAATCCTCCACGCTATAATAAAAAGTGAACTGCTTTTTTTATTTTTTAGATCATCAGAAACTATAATAATAATTGATATAAGCTGAATTTTAGTAACATGTGTCAATAAATAGCGAGTGCAAACACTGGCAAAGCATTTTTTTTCCGTCATTTATGCCCGTCTCTACTAATATAACAATCACATCTCTCTTATATATATAAATATATATATATATATATATATATATATATATATATATATATATATATATATATATATATATACAGGACCGGCGGCACAGTTATAAAAGTGGGGGGCTTTCCTAAAAAGTGGGGGGGGGCGTTTAAACACATGCATATATAACTTAATTATTGATGACCGTAAAGTGGAGGGGGCAAGTCAAAAGCGTGGGGGGGGGGGTTGCGCCCCCGTGCCCCCCACAATGCCGCCGTCCATGTATATATATATATATATATATATATACATATATATATATATATATATATATATATATATATATATATATATATATATATATATATTATACAAAAATAATTATTTTTAAATTCAAATAGAGTATTTAAGAGACATTACTTTTGTTTTATTTAAATTTATTGACTAGATTCAGCTTCCTTGGATATCCTCAGGAAAACAAAATAATCACGTGCACTCTTAGTAGGTCTAAACTACATTGTGTGAATGTCTCTGATGCAAATCTATAAAACAACACTCACACATATATACAACTATCTATACATAACTATATATGTATACATAAATAAATTGATACATACATACATACACCCACCCACCAACACACACATATATATATATATATGCGTATAGACAGCATGTTTTCATTAAGGCAAATGTTATTAAATAACATTGATGATTGTATTATCTAATAAGGATAATAATAATAAAAACATTGCCCTGATATATATATATATATATATATATATATATATATATATATACTAGCGTGCTATGTGACCTCGCCTTGACCCCGAAATTTGATGAAACCAAGAATGGCAACACTGAGAATGAAATGAACCGGAATTAAGATTCTTTTTCACCAAATATGCTGAGCTTTTATCCACGATAACAAAATATATTTGAACATATTATTGGGCCGACTCACTGACTTATTCATTGGGTCGCAGTGCGTGTCTCTATGTGTGAGTGTTTTTATTTCATTTGGAGATAAATAGCTTATATGTGTACACATTTACCGAAATGCATTATGGTGAAATATAATTTCATATCAAATAATTCGTTTTCTTGTAGTCACGTGTGTGCGTGTGTACGTGATCGGGGTGGTGTTGTTAATTTACAAGGTAGGCTTGGTCGCAACTCTCAGAATGAAGAGACAGACTATTTCCACCCAAAATAATAACAAGCTATTCTGTCAAAAAATATGCGTACATCGAACTATGTGTTCTAATAAAATGAAAACAATTATTTAATAAGGAAACACCAAGAATGAACATGAATTTATTAGATGTCCTTTTGCAAATGAATATGTAAATTTGTTATCTTTAATTGGTCGATCGCATACACGTGCTCAGTATATTAGGAAGCGAAACTTATTATATTTTGACTATGAATTTGGCATTTTAATCTCACTTCCACTACCATAAACTGCCAAACGTTATAAATAGAAATATACACTTAGGAATGCAAAGGGAAAAGTTGTACACATAAATTCAAATCAATAAATCCATTGTTTTCATTAAGACGATGTTTTGATAGAGTACATCTGCATTTAATTCTAGCTTTATAGAGTTAATGAAATAGGCATCCGTCAAATTTCTAATATAACATTACAGTTAGGAAAACGACAGAATAAAGGGTACTTTTTAATCTCACTGTTGGTGCGGTAGATAGCCTAACTTTATAAATGGAGATTAAATTTAAATAAACTTTTAAAATAGGATTTATAAAAGGATGATTAGGTGAGGGTTCGTAATGAAATAAATAAAACGGTGATACTCGCTGACTGTTTTGCATAGTTGCAGTGCGTGCTTTTGGGATGTTGGATTTGTTTTAAATACGTGGAATTTAACAAAAGATTAAAATAACTGAATTGTGTACGAATGAACCTAAATGCATTATGGTGAAATTTAATTTCATAATAAAATATTTGGGGGGGGGATAGGGTAGAAATTGACCTGATTTTCGATTGAGCTGCGTGTTGAAAAGGACGCTTTTACAAGTAAAATTGGGTCGCAAATCCCAGAATTGAATTGATCTAAAAAGACTGAGAATGCACTTTTAACCGAAATGACTATTTTCACGATATAAATATATATAAGCATGCATAAATATGTGCGCTGTAATACAATAAACGCAATAACTGAAATAGAAAACAATAAAAATGAAAAGTGAATTAACGAGATATCATTTGGCAAAGCAATATGCAAATTAGTTAACCTTGAGATGTCAATCGAATAGTATATTAGAAAGTTATTGTTCTTCTATTTTAACTATTTTTACTTGGTCTTTTGGCTAAGATCAAAGTGTAGTATCTGTTCCCATAGACTGGTATTGTCTTGGCCTCCGGGGCTTGATTTACGCCGGTCTATGGGATTGTCCTGTGCAGTTCTAGGAGGTCCACCCTCCCAGGCTTTGCTTCCCCTCTTTGGGGAGGAGTAAGTTAATTGCTTACTGCTTGAGGCGCCCCTACCGGGGAATGCCGACGGGGCTGCCCAGGCAATTTTTAAATGGCCAGAGTGCTCACCTCTCAAGCGCTGGCTTTTAACCCCACTTTCTCGACCCAATCTGTGGTCACATCTTACTTGTGGGAGTAAGATAAAACTGGCCTTGTGCCTAACTCCTGGGGAGGAGTAAATACCTTAATTTGGCGTTTTCATCTCACTGTCATTGCGATCAATAATCCACCTTTATAAATATACGTACCCGAATTTGCCTGAGCAGAAACGTGTGTGGCCGAAATCGATAAATGTAATGCAACAATACCGGTGTGTTTACATTTTCTTTTAAGTGATAGTTGAAAAAAACGTTTACTTCCCCTATTTTATTGTTGATTTTAATAAATATTGGAATACTAGTAAATCAAAAATAATTTAATATATAGTTATCAAAGTTTCTTATAAGCGCGAAACACGCACATGCATACACGTATTGTAAGATAATGAAGAGTGGCAAAAAAGAATCGTGGACGAGTTCATTCTGGGTGGGACGTCGAGAAAAAAAGAAAGCGACTTGATAACTGTTAAAAAGGAGAAGGTTTCGCAGTGCAAGGAGACTTTAAAGGCGGCGGTTTCAGAAACGCGAAGAGCCGGAGCACTTGGTGATCGGAGTATCGAAGTACCGGAAGAATGAGAGTTTACCGATGTTTATGGCACCGATGAAGCTTTATTGGCTATGGTACCCAAGGCCGTCTTGCTGTTAGGCTTTCGTGTCCACTGACAAAAAATGCGACTGATAAGCAAGTTGGTCCCGTGAAAGAAATCTCCTGACTTGTATTTCATCAAACAGATAATTGGAAGTGCTTGTGGAACAATTGTTTCAGTTCACGCTCAGGTAGACAAGGCAGAGAAAATTGCTTTCCAATCGGATGTATATGTGAACGAGTTTCTAGCGGAAACAAAGTCTGTGACCTCAGCAAGAAAAAGACTTTCATGAGACAAAAGTATGGCAAAAGATTTGTTTTATATGTGGGTGCGTAGCCGGCGTAGACCATCCGGTGATGGGAAATAAAGAAAACCAAAGTTTTTCCATATACGTTCTGTTCTTTGTCATTCGTGTTGGATCTTACCGGGTACGCCGGAAGAACGGGTAATGGAACAATATGCGATCTTATTCTTATTAAT
Source organism: Sepiola atlantica (assembly GCA_963556195.1). Lineage (NCBI taxonomy): Eukaryota > Metazoa > Mollusca > Cephalopoda > Sepiida > Sepiolidae > Sepiola > Sepiola atlantica. The sequence goes on from OY744540.1 coordinate 34,810,852, forward strand.
ACAGGAATGATTAAATGTCGACAGCCGAACAACAGTAACTTAAAACATCATCATCAAACAAAGTAACTGAAAATTGCTTTCTGTGATACGCATCTTGAATTTTTTTATTATTTAGGAGTCTCCAAAATATATATTTTTAAATAGTATTTTTCAGTTTACGCTAAGTTTTGTTTACAATTTAAATAAATATGGGTCAATCAACACACAGACGTAACATCGTCTCATTGTTTTTCTCTCTTTGAAATCTAAGGAACAAGATTTTTTTTTTAAATGTTTGAAAGAAAATTTTTGTAAAATCAAATTGATTAAAAATCAAATCTTATTACACTTTTCTATACTAGTGGTACTGATTATCTTTTGTATTATGTTCGCGAATAAACCATATTGATCGCCGCAGTACGTATATACAAACATTATTTTGAAATCAACATTTTAAAGATTAAAACAGCGAATGTGATTTACTGTCACGGACGCATATATCATTAGATTAAAACACCATTTGAAGTAATTATTAAAAATGTGTATCTACAAGTAAAATAATCAAGAAATTACTATGTTTATCTAACATATATATTTAATATTTATGTAAAACGAAATGTAATTGTTGATCTGGTAGGGAAAATGGATTTGAAAATGGTCAGATGTGTGTTTATAATGACGTAAGCTGATCTTTCTATTAATGGACATTAATGAAGAATGTGCCAATTTTATAAATTGCCCTTGATGGAACAGTTATTTTTTAAAGAAACTAAAATGAAGTGTATTTTTAGGCTTAATAATATGGGACAACGACAAAAATCAAAGAAGCATATATCGATAGGCAGACACATTGCTATCCGGGTCTAATTTAAAACATCTGACAAGTAAACATCATATATATTTATATATATATATATATATATATATATATATATATATATATATATATATATATATATTTTAAAGGCAAAAACTAAACACACATTAGGGCTGTCAGCATTAGAAATTATTTCGACCTAGATATGTCTCGTCAGATGCGTAAACGGTCACATTTGGGAACTGAATGATGAGAAAAAACATTACACACGGTCTTTAAATAAATTGAAAACGTGGAGGAAAAAAGAAGAAATTCTTGTTGATAATTGGTCGCTGTGTAGCAAAGGAGCGGGGGGGGGGAGTAAGGAGAAAAATGTAGGTTAACAAAACACGGAGTCTAGTTGTGGTTGCCTGTGATGATAATAGTGATAAAAATAAAAAAGTTTCCCCTTTTTTCATGCGCAGTCTATTTTAAATGTTTGAAGGAAATAAAAAAATGTTCACGATTAAAATTTCGATGAAAACTTAATCGACAACAATAATTATAAACGAAAAATGCGGGATATTCTACAGTGCGGAGATTATAATGCATAGAATGAGACAAAATTTACAAACAGTTTATTTACAAATGAGCATTTTTTGTTTCATTCCTAATAGTTGAAGAAAAAAGTATATTTGTGTGTGTACGTATAATGATGGGGAAGGTAGGTAAAACCCGGACAATTCTGAATTAAACACCGACAAAGTGTCTAAATTAACTATCGTGCGCGGTCAGTAAATGAGATGATCAGAATCATTTATACACAGAAATGAAGTAAATACGACGCAAATAGTTAAGTAACAGTGCACACGACTTTATTACGACGGCGACTAGCGTAACTTTACCAAAATACACAGTTAATTATTTTGTGTGCTTTTACAGTAAACGAATATCTAGAAAAGTAACAAAAGCTAAAAGTAAAAAGCCTATTTTAAATGTTGTTGTAAGAATAAAAAGCCAACATAAATCTGACTACTACTAAGGGGGCGGGGAATTTGTTTTAGTATTACTGCTAACGGTAGTCACATTTCTCGGCTATACTTGACTTTCCTAAACACACAGTTTTTTGGGTTTTTTTAATAATAAAAGTAAAAATAAAAGAAAACGGAAATATATTTCATAAAACATATTGTAAAAATGAAATATCAACGGAAATTAATTTTTATTATCTTTTCGTGAGCGCTCAGACAAGCAATATGTATAATTCCTTCGGGAAACACCGGTTAGAGACAACTAGATAATATAATAATTTATTTTAATACATTTCTTTACTGTTCGCTGTCAGAATTTAATTTCGTTTAATAAGCAATTTACAACCGTGGAAAACGTATAATGCGACCATTGCTGTCTATTTTAAACACACAAATTAATAACTTACACAATGTTAATGGTACTGAATGAGATAAAGGATTTTGTAATGAGTTTCTGTGTAAAAAAAATACATTGTGTTGCCTTACATTATGTATAATCGAAAAACGTACTGTTGTTATGAGTTCTGTTTTTATCGCAGATGATTAGGCAGTCGATGTGGTGATACATGTTAAGTGAATGAACAAACAATTTCTATTCTCATCTAGTGAATGTGTAGTTAAAACATAGATTAATAAGTATATGAAGTATGTAATTTTTGAACCGATTATGAAGGAAATGTGACGTTACTTGATGTGAAAGCCAAATGTAACTCCTTCCAGAGATTTTCTATAAGTTACTACCTCTAATGTTTTATGTAAAAAGTACTTTAACTGTCATTATTTGTAATAATTTAAAGAATGTATTAGTATTTACTATTGTTAGATAAATATTGTGCTGATAAGAAACACGACGTTTATATTAATTAACATTTGCTGCGGATAACAAAGATGAAATCGATTTTCAAAATATTCTTACTTGAATAAAGTATTTTATAAAAAGAATTACATCAAATTACAGTTTAGTTTATTTGAAGCAGATGATGACACAATTCACAGGAATATCAAATATTGATTTTGCAGGAGAGAAATTATCGATGACAAGCCTCGTGAAATAGACCGGCTTTACTTTATTATATAGAAAAATATACTCACTTATGAAAAATTAAATATTTTTCGGTAAGCGAATATATTTAATAGGCAAAAGTTTCACCTAAGAAATGAAATAAAAACTAATGTTTTTGAATGAGTGACCTCCAACTAGTGTGAGAATGTAGGTATTCATCCGGATATTACTAGCTACAAATATCCGTCTTCAGACGACTAGATTACAAAATATAACACAATTCTGCACATTAAAAGAATCATCGACAGTCTCACACGTATAAACACATACGCATAAATACTTTAATAGTCGCACATATGTAGTGCCTTAACCACGACACACTTATCTCTGCTTCAAAACACACTCCCACAGCCGCAGACAGAATTAGGAAATCATACTTTACTAATTCAATCGTACGTTGATTTTTTCTTGAAGACAGATTCAAGAGTACATGTTTTTTGGACAGTTTCAAACAGACTGCAAAGAATAATCCCCTGAGAAAATGTCTCCTCAACAGCGTACATTCAACTTTTGTTGGTCAATGATTTGCTCAACTCAAGTCATATTTTCTTGGTTTGACGACACAAAAAGCACCTGCTATATTATCGCTAATGAAGTAGTCCGCAAATTAACAGTGTCGGGCATTTTGAAAATTACGAACACGATATGTTTGTAAGCCAGTCCACACTTACAGAACGCGGTTTTCTAACTCATCTAAAACTGATCACGCTATAGTATGGCGTAGGCGATTTTTCGATCCCCACTGACTGTACGTTATTTTCTTTGTCAACGGAAACAGCTGTTCGTTTTTTCGACACGCAAGTAGTTGGCTCAATGGTTAGTTGTAAATCTGCTCGTAGAGTTGATGTGGCAGGCAAGGGTTCTGTGTCTGCATCTCTACCCTTGATAGCAAACAAATGGTGACATGTTATTCGATGTTAGATTCTTTTACACATTACATGAACTTTCCTTCGCCCGCGTGAAGGTTGCAAACATCCTAAGTAAAAGTGTTACCGTGAAACAGACTCGATTCGAACTTGGCACACACAGATCGTCGGTCAGTGTCGTTAACTACTGAGTCACTGTCACCTCCCATAATATTCAACATCATTCAATTGTCGATCTATGATTATCTCGTTAATGGGAGGTGACGGTGGCTAAGTAGTTACCGACACGTGGGTGTGCGAAGTTCGAATCGAGTGCGTTCTACAGAAACACTTTCACTTAGTATGTTGGCAACCTTCATGTTGTCCCTCCTGTAAGTACCCGATGTATTTCAAGACATAATTCTATCTAGAAAGATATCGGGGAAACCACTGCCATCAATGTAATTATCTGATTCATACGAAATGAATGAATGATCTCATTAATCCTTATCCCCAAGCATTGAGAAGCTGAGAAAAGTCGTAATCTCAAAAGGATTCTGATCGATGTAACTGAAGTTCGAATTACAGCTGAGGGACGGCGTATTATTCAGAGTTTCTGTTTACATGTGAACAATAATATACGCTGAACACAAATATGTCAATATAAACTCGATATCACTTTTTAAATACGGATATTTTCATCAGAAATAACAATCTTTTTATTAAACATTAAAACAAGTTTTAATAATCATTATTATTTGGATCATTCGATGTTGTTTTCACAACATTTTGGTCGATGAAACCTACGACATTCTTGAAATACGTCTTGCCGAACTCGATAATCTTCTTTGTTAAACTCGAGAATCTTTTTGTCAAACTCGGGAATCTGTTTGTCTATACTCAGGAATCTGTACAGAATTCTGAACTGAACACTTTATTTAATCTGCGAATTTAGATTGGTCTCTTCCGTCAGCAATGACCGGGTAGAAGTCATAAGCACTTCTTAATAATATTCTTAGTACAGGCGATACTAATGCCTGAGAAGATGCATATACTAGGGCTAAGTCACCCCATACCTCATACGAACAAAGAAGTGTATGATGGATCAAGCAAGACCCTAGATATCTGAATGATGCGAAGGGGAACAATGTCAAAAGTGTGTTTTCTGCAACGAAGCCCGCTATTTCTTTCTCTCTTGTTGCTCTTTACACATGCGCCATTTCCCTCCCTCTCTCTCCCTTTACCTATCACACCTTTTGTCTCGCTTTCCATCTCTCTTCTTCGTCCTATCTCTTTGTATGTTTGTTTATGTTCCTCTCGCTTTAAATATGTAACCCGTATGTTTATCTAAAAGATGTCTTCATTTTCTGTTGTATCTTCATTTCTATACCTACTCGTTGAAAATTTTCGTTTTTAATACACAGCGATTAGTAGAAGATCGGTCACGGTCGACCATGGATGAGGAATCCTTAGCCTATGGCTCCTGTTTTTCTACTCGGCTGGAGCAGCGCCGCTTAGGGCTTAATAGACTAATGTGAGAGCGGCGGACTCTGTCGCAAAGGTAACTGGAGAAGGTGAAGTGTACTCCCCAGGTTGTAGGCTGTAGGATTGTTGTTTAATGCTAGCCTGAGCAGTGTGATATGGAGAACAGACTGTTGCCCACGTCTCTGATGAATCCAGAGAAACAGCAAGGATGTTACAGTTTGGCACTAACGCCGTCGCAGGAGGTGTATTAACGTAGTTGTAGGCAACACCGAACTCCCTTAAGGGACTTAACTCCGGATTTTTCCTCGAGGGTTCCTCCTTAAGCCTTTCCCCATGGGTGTGTATTCCACAAGGCAGCGGAAGTTTCAGATCCCCTCGATGAACAGTTTTTCAAGTCTGACGAGCTCCAGCTACTCAGTGGTTATTTTCAAAATAAACCATGGAATTCCCATCTCTTTTTAAATTGAACGAAACGAAAACTACATTTTAATTGATATATCGAATTTTTGACTATCATAAAAATCTTGGGAAATTCCAAAAAATATTGATTTGGTAAAAAGAAATAAAATGTATTAATCGAATCAAGTTCAATATAGTATTTCACTTTATTACGTCGTTTTTTCTTTTTGGGTAAAAAATTATCAAAACAAAAATTATCCTAATTTGTAAAATAATAATAATGTGTCATTTTGATTGGGTGTAAATCGATTAAATTACTTGGAATTACCAATGGGTGATCGATTATTTCACATTCTATTTCGATAATTGATAATCGGCTGAACCGAACTCGCAAGGGTCGTCACTTAACGCTAATTGAGCAGAACGAAATTTAGAGAAATTCCGATTTTATTTTCAATTGCAAAATTTAATTGAAATGCGAAATCACGTATTCCAAAACATCAGTATGAAATAAAAATAAAAGATAGAAAAACGTCGTAAAATGTCAAACGTTAATCATGAGATTTTGTGTGAAAGCCAGGAAATTACATCAGAGGATTAGAACGAAAAACGTGAAGTAATCTGATTGAATTGGCCAACATTCAAAACGGAAATATCTATGGAAAAGCGCTTTTCTATATTTCAAACCGGACAACGAATTTAATCAGTCGCCCCTATGAAAATTTCGATTCATTTATCTAGGGAGGATTTTATTATAGGAACACATTTAATTATTTTCTTTAGAAATACTAAAAGTACAAAAATGGTATCAGTACTGGTTACATTTATGAAAACAAAGATACATCGTTGCACCAGAATAACATGAGTAAACTCCCTTGGGCTAATATCCGGATTATCGTCATAACATTGTTCTGTATAACCTTAGTGAAATGCGCTCCTATGTTCGAATATTAAGCATAATCATCTACGCATGTGCAAATATTCAGAAGGAGACTCTATCTCTTTTCTAGCTTGTCTTTCAACGCCATCGACAGTTTTTCGACTGACTGGCCACCTTGATATGACCTTCACATATGCGGTAGCAGTCGTATAGACTTACTTTTCTTCACAATAAGATAAATGTTCATCATGTGATCATATTCAAGATGTGTTTAATGAATAATTAATTAAACGTTACACTTCTTTGAAAATGAAATTTTAATGATTGTATAGTTTAATATTAAACAACATTAAAACACTTCAATACACTTCGAACAATATATAAGAGTTTTCCCGAGACTCTATTGTTTATGTACTTCAAGAAAGAACTGAATTAACCTATAATAGCTCACTTTATCGCTGCCAGTTTCTTCGACCGTAAATTAATCGAGTATTAATATATTATGTATCGAGACATTTCTTAGTTGGCAGTCTGTTTTAAATAAACGGTTAATTTTGTCCACGGGGCTTTGAATAATTAAAAAAAGCAAAGTGAAAAATGAGACTCGTAATTTTCCATGTTTATTCACAGTTAAATTAAATGTATAGGTGAAGGAAATCTCGGATATAACAGTTGCAGCGACTGTTTCTTCTGATGATGTTGATATGTTCTTTATGGGTCAAAGTAGATGTCACTTAGAGAGTTGGATTGTTTTTTGTGCAAGTTCGTCACTTATAAATTACTGGAAAACTTCAAGATATTACTGTGTTTACATGACCCAGTGTGAAATAGTCAAGCAGTAGCAATGCTAAGCACGAGTTTTAGCAATAGATATTATGGTTCCAAACAATCTGTTTAATAAATTCGCTATGTTGGAATTATTAACATAGTGATTTTATAAACCAAACTGTTTTAATATATAATACAATCATATAATAAACTAACATGAAATAGGCTGGTGACTTTTATAGCATGTCTTTATTGTGCACTCCATTATGACATTGTTTTAATGTTTTAAATGAAAAGGGAATTGTTTCATCGTTTTGTCTGTCTTTGAGAGAATCTATTTATTGATCTTTTACCGATCTCAAACTTACGTATACATTATGTTTGCTGGAACTTTTTTCTCATAGAAATCTGATTTAAATCTTATTTCAAATTATTGAATAATTCGTATATATATATATATATATATATATATATATATATATATATATATATATATATATATATATATATATATATATAAGGATAAAATACAGCATATATCATACAACAAAAAGTAGTAGAGACAGGATGTACGAAAAAAAGACAAACAATTAAACACAGGAAGAAATAAAATAATAAGCAAAATGAAGATTTGACGGGTTTCGTTCAGATCAAAGAACATCTTTTCTTAAAGACGTTTCATGTTCCGAACAAAATCGGTCAAATCTCCCTTTTGTTTATTGTTTTATATATTCCGTTTTCGTTTCTGTTTTTCACACACACACACACACACACACACACACACATATATATTTATATATATATATATATATATATATATATATATATATATATATATATATATAACAACACTATAAAATGTAAATATAGCGACCACGGAAAATAGATTTAAGTGTAGGTATAATCGTCACATGATAAAATTCAGGGTTGAAAAATATCAAAATATCAAAATATCAAAATAGCACTACAGCGTCTAATAATAGATGGGTAAAATATTAGTTTTGATACTAATTGGAAAATTTTATATTGAAATATATATAGTCGAAACGGTAAATATGAATTTCGTTTGTGGGAAAGATTTAATAACAACTTTTTTCCATTTTGATCTTTTTAAAATGACTTTCTCGGCCTTTTGGTCGGGATCAAAGTGTACTATCTGTTCCGATGGATACTGCACCCTATAGACCGGTATTATCTTGGCTTTCGGGGCGTGATTTACGCCAGTCTGTGGGTTTGTCCTGTGCAGTTCTAGGAGTTCCACCCTCCCAGGCTTTGCCTCCTCTCTTTGGGGAGGAGCAAGTTTATTGCAACGGGGCTGCCCAGGCAATTTTTAATTGGCAGAGTGATCACCTTCTCGGGCGTTGGTTATCCATATCCCACCTTCCCGACATTGTGTCACATCTTACCGCTGTGGGAGGTAGATAAATAACTTATATGCGCTAATTCAGGTTTTCGTAGAAGCAAAATAGTAAAGACAAAAAAGCAAACGAATATAAAGTCCTTCCTCGGTCCGTATTCTTTCTTGGCTTCAATCCTCATTCTTCCTCTTTCCTACAGTCAATGTAGCGCGCTGCAATGCAGACAAGTTGCCTCTAACATGGATAAGTAAATCTGTATTTAGTCATTGATTTATTTTTCCCTCTCACTGCGATTTCTGTATGTTTGCATTTTTAAAGCCAGATTCTAAAATTGTGTATTTTGTTCCACACTCTCACAAGAAGTTATGACTTTTGTAGCTACTTTTTCTTTTAGTCGTTGGAAAGATTTTATCAAAACCTTCTTCCATTTCGATGCTTTTAAAACGACACATTTAAATGCGTTATTTAAGGTTTTACGAGAACAATAGTAAACACTATAGAAGAAAATGAAAAGAAAAAGTCATCCCACATTCCTTTTATCTCCTCCTCTTCTTCCTACTCCTCACTAATACTAACCTATGTTGTAAAAATGTGGAAGGTTTCCTGAACTTCTAAAATTATGAGAGGGAAATCTATCTTTTATTGTTGTTGGAAGAGATATGAAAACTTATTCTTAGTACAGACTTAAAGATTTTTTCTACGCAGGATCGTAAAAGTACATTGCATATTATCTAGGCGCGAAGATTACCCACTCAGCGAGATGTACCGGTAGATCTTGTTAGATCATCAATTTAGGAGAAGGAAACTTAGGTGTAAAACCTGCGCGCTACATCGTGCCTGTCCAAATCATCTTGAAATCAGGCATTGTAAAAGAAATGAGTCTTGTACGTGTCGTACAACACTGCCACTTAATCTGTCAACCCATATTGGTGGGAACTTCTGTGGCTTTTCTTTCTTCAACAGTTTCCAAAATTAATCTGCTCACTCATTCTCTCTGTGATTTATCTCTGAACCCATTCACTGATGTCTTACACACGTTTTACTTATTTAAGTACACTTAAATCCAGTTCTGAGTCTAACATAGGTCCCGACTATTGGTTTCCTTTTCCATCATTAGAGGTGTGCCTCTCAACTTTACTCTAAAATCACATTCTAAATTTATTCGTCGATATGTATGCAGATGACACAGCTTGCAAAACTTCGAAGAGAATTAATGATCAATATCTCTCTATTTCTCTCTCCTCCGACTTGGAGCACGTAGTGCACTTGAGAAAAAGCTGACAGGTTACTTTGAATAAATCTAAAACAAAGTTTCTCTCATTTTACCATTAACGCACGGATTCCCACGTTGCCCCAATTAAAATGAATTGCTCCGTCCTCAATGAAGTCACCTGCCTTGATAAGCTTCTATGACTGACCATCACCTCAGACCTCAAATAAAACACGAACATCAAATATGTTGCTAAGGTCGCTGGAAAAATGGTTGCATCAGAAAGTATCACAAACCTGACGCAATCCTCTACATCTATAAGAGGCAAACACGTCCTGAGATGGAGTACTGTTGCCACATCTAGCGAGGTGATGCTCAGAGTACCTCGTCCTTCCTTGAGTGAGTACAAAACCGACTCGAAATCTATTAGGGGATATCCTCTATTTTCCCCTACAGCCTCTTTCTCACAAAAGAGAGGTTGTTTGTCTTTCTCTGCTCTATCGTTTATTTCTATAGTAGGTGCTCGACTGAGCTCCAATCAATTATTCCCCCCTGTAAAAAATTTACACAGGAAGTGGTCTAGCTACAACCACTGTAAATAATTTTCTATTCTCCCTCTGAGTACCTGAAACTAAACAGACTTCTATGAGCAAGGTTCCTATCCTAGAACTATGCGTCTGTTGACCACAATACCACTGGGCTTTTTTTCAGCTTACTATAGCATGGTAGTTTTCAAGTCCAATGTAAACAAACTCTTGTCGAAAAATAATCTTATTCTGTCCAGTCTCGCCCCTTGTAATCGATCTTCACGTTATTGTTCCACTGCTCTCTTGACAAATTCATTAATCATTATCCTCGAGTGGCCTTTGGGCATTGATAAGCGTTGACTCGTTAGTACATCAAAATGGCGGAAAATATGAAATAAAAAGTCGAATGGATTTATAAAACGTAATCAATAGTTTATAGCAAAATTCATACAAATAGAAATAATCGCTTTACGATAAAAGCCCAGATTAAGAAATTAGAGGAAAAAAATTGTAGAATAAAAAACAATTGTAAAAATTATTAACAATCAATACCACACATAACACAATATAAAATAATTGCCCATGAGTGGGTAATTAATTAACGTGTAATATATGAAACAAAAGTAAAATGAAAAATAGAATAAAATATAATTGGCTATTAGCGATCGGTTCATAACACACAGTAAATAGATTAAAATATATTGATTAATGAATAGACATGGGTAGATAGTCCTATCTTTCCGGTTTTACTTTGTTTGGTTTAGAAGGGACTTCAACACAAAAGATTAGGGGCGTTTTAAGCGACCGGAATATCAGTTTGCCTTAAGGATGTGTATATGTTATTTTTTTATTTGCTCGTCTGTTTCAGTTGTTTGTGTAAAATTTAATTTCATATTATAAACTCTCTCATATATATTTATCAATACCTGCATATATCTATCTATTTATCTATCAATTTGAATTATTTGAAGTGATATAAATAATGTTCAAATTTTGTTGATCTCAACTCACTTATATATATATATATATATATATATATATATATATATATATATATATATATATATATATATATATATATGTATATGTATATATATATATATATATATATATATATATATACATGAAGATAAATGAAGAAAGAGAGATAAAGATGTGCGAATGACAAATATATTTCATCTTCGTTTGTTCAATGCAAGGTGTACTCGATAAAAACATGTTAATGTTTTTTTCCTTAAGCCAGGATTTTCAAAGATTAAAATCTTATCATCAGATGGATTATGTAGATTGATAGGTTTGCAGGGGAATTACCAAAGTTAAAAATTTGAAAAAATTAAAGAAACAATATAAAGTAATTGAATGTTTATTCACATGACATTGCCTTCTTTGTTTCATTTTACTTCAGTCGAAATTCTCAGAAATCAAGAGGTCTCTTCCTGAGCTAACCCTTGATATCTATATATGATACATACATATTCCATTAAAGTTCCCATTTACCTGTGAAACGTTGAGATAGTAAAGAAGATAAGCACATTAATTTTGCTCTCTCAAATTGACCAGTTAATTATGTTATAGTATATATTTATTGTGGTGTCCTGATCTTACCAGATTCAAGGACAAGAACCTATCTGGTCTGGTGAAGTATCCAGCTAAGTGTTGTTACTTGAAGAAACATGACTTGGAGAAGATGAACGATTCCTTATATGCGCCAGTGCATAGCCGTTTGAGGGGATCTTATTTGGATTTTGAATACTATGTTATTTTTAATATTTGGTAAGGTTTTACTTGTAGGGGGAAGTATACTCATGTCAGGTGATACTAATAAACCCTTCTACAGAGAGACCGAAGACACTCGAGGATAGTGTATAATAGATAATCCAAACCAGTCTTAAATATATGCAGGTTGTATGGTCGGAAAAACTGGAAGTAAAGACGGAATACCAAAAGTTAGCAGTCCGAAGACAGAAGCAAAAATAGAAGTAGAAAATCTTTCTAGGGAGTTCAACAGAAAAAGAGGTGTAATTTTGTTGCTAACCGGGTGGGTCGGAAGAATTTACGTTGAAGTAGAAGAACTTGTTTAACAATCACAGGGGAGCAAACTGCAACATATGCCGTGTTTGGTAGCCAATGCAGGACCTGTTAGGTTAGCCATTCTTTGTTGCACTCTGCCCAAAAGCTAGTTATTGGTGCATCAGTTCGATATGAAAACCATACTCCATGCACCAGCGAATAGGAAATCTATAGACATGAGGATACTAACAGGTGTGAGGTGTCTTCTAGCCAGGTAGGAGAAACCTACCTTTATTGCGCTAGACTTGTCAGTGCTTTCTATGTACTTATTTTACTTCATGTTGCCTGATGAGTTTTACTTTGGACTCGGAAAGAGTGCTATCGGCCATGACAGTCGGTGGTTCCGCTCATATAGATTTGATTATAGCGATTGTTGTATTGTGCCGGAGCAAACCCGATCACGCATTTAATCCAACGGACCAGAGATGTTCCAGGCCATTTTTTTTTTCAAAATATTCCTTCTTTTATACTATTCGTCCTATCAAGCCTTGAGAATGTAGTCGATCCTACTATTTCACTCACAGTCGTTATAATTTGCGAGCTGTTTAAAAATAGTTCCCGGTAAACATATGGCGCATAAACCCTACACTAAAAACCACGCTGTCTTACATATTGCCCTCTTAAGATATTTGCTAAACCAAGGCTTAAGAGTGTAGTCTATCCTACTATATCAACCAGAGTCTTTAATATTTTGCTTTACTGTTTTAAAGTTTTCCTAATGCAGATATGGTGCATAAACCCTACGCTAAAAACCACGATGTCTTACATATTGCCCTCTAAAGATATTTTCCAAACCAAGTCTTGAGAGTGTAGTCTATCCTGCTATTGTTGATGTTATGCAAACTCAGAACAATTACAACCAGTCACAGAAGATCTTCCTTCGTGGCAATACGTCGCCAATTGCACAGAATGGTGAGAGATACTTCATTGATTATCTTTTTCAGCATCCTCCTTTATGAGAGCAAACCAGAGTGAACTGATTTTGACTTGATCTTGTGTGATAATTTGGCAATGTCCTCTTGTCTTCAAACAATGCAAAACGTCTTTATGTGATATGTCTTCATCATAATAAGGTGATTAAATACCAATACGCACTATTATCAATCTGTTAGTATCGGTGTATATTCTTTACAAATGTGATCTATTCACAGGAGGCCATGAAAGGGATGCTTACCACCTCAGGTGCATCACTTATTAGGGATGTTTAAGTGGTGTGGTACTTGTTTATTTTTTTTCTGAGTACTAATAAAACACTACCCTTTTATTCTACACGCACAAATCAAAGACTGCCTAGTGCCATATCTCCCCTTCTGGACGGCAATTACATGCAATAGGCACTAATGTCTAATTGGTATTCATACATATGTTAACAAATGCAACCTTTTTCAAGGATTCCATTCTCCCAGGCATTACTTATGCGTTGAATTAGGGGGGGGGCATGACCATTGTCTTCCTCTGAAGCGTCTTCTCTTGTGAAGGAATGACTTGGCACTGAGTGCCTGCGAAGCGTTAGGCTGGCAACAGTAAATACCTCGTCTTCGTAGGGAAGTGAGTAAATTCAAATACGAATTAAGCTCAAAATATGTATTGAATCAAATGTAACCTACTCTAACATATACATTAGGGGTAAAGGCGTAGAATATCTAGTTATTATACTGAAACTGAGTTTATCATAGATTGTTTCCCCGAGTTTTCCCCCTATATATTGTAATCACACAAAATAAACGCTAACATTTTTGTGAGTTAGTTATATTTGACAACCTTCCATTTTAATTGCTCTAATTAGCCATAATTTGCAAATAATTCATCATGTAGACCCATCTCTTACGATCTTTCTATTTCAATTTTACCCTATCTTTTATTCAATACTTTGTCTACTACTCTCGCTTTCTTCTCTCCCTCGTTGTTTTTTTTGTAACAGTCGAAGGAAAAGTCAAAATGTAAAAACATTGGAATAGTTCAATATACACAAAAGGGAATATAACCACAGGTGGTAACACGCTGGAGAGAAGAGAAAGAAAGAGAGAGAGAAAATAGAGAGATTAAGAGAGAAAGAGAGAGAGAGAGACTAAGCGAGAGACTACTTTGTCTTTTTATTTTTTAAAATATTTAACTGGCTTTGCAAACTCACTTTTCCTTATTCACGCAATTTTACCTCAACAAGTGAACCATTGGGTTATTTTTTTTTTAGTAAAATATTGATTTAAATAAGTGACGCTAAGACAAGTGTCCGGAAACAAGATTAATAGAAAAACAGAAAAATAATAAACAGTTAGCATCGAATAAAAACGACAGCAGTAGAAAGAACGAAGAAAGAAATAGCACGAACAGAAACGAGTGAAAAAGACTATACTGAGCTATCGAGAGTATACTTATATGCCATCGTCACCGTTGGTGTAGAATTATTAAAGTGGGCTAGTTTGGGAGAGAGCAAGAGAAATGTCTACTATTATACGTTATTACGGCTTTCCGTAACTATAAAAGTTGTATCTTCTCAAATAAGTGCTTCCAGTTAAATTTTACGAGGCAGAGATACTATTGTCATGGTTTGGTATATTGCCCCCCAAAATACGGTTGGAATGCAATAAATTGATGGCGTGTATTTATTTACTCCTCTCCAGGAGTTAGGCACAAGGCCAGTTTTATCCTACTCCCACAAGTAAGATGTGACACAAGCTCGGGAAAGTGGGGTTTGAAAAGCCAGCGCCCGAGAAGGTGAGCACTCTGGCCATTAAAAATTGCCTGGGCAGCCCCGTCGGCATTCCTCGGTAGGGGCGCCTCAGGCAGTAAGCAATAAACTTACTCCTCACCAAAGAGGGGAGGCAAAGCCTGGGAGGGTGGACCTCCTAGAACTGCACAGGACAGACCCATAGACCGGCGTAAATCAAGCCCCGAAGGCCAAGACAATACCAGTCTATGGGGTGCAGTATCCATCGGAACAGATACTACACTTTGATCTTAGCCAAAAGGCCAACTTTTCCATTGAATTGACATCGTTCGGCTGAAACCTATCAAGGACCGTTGATGGTAATTAAGGGGCGTAACTCTTGCTTGATACTCAGCAGTTAAACCCCTTGACAGTTGTGCACTTATATTGTACTAGCAAAATACATGCTCTCTGTGGCGCAAATATGAGTTGATGAATGCGTAAAACAAAAACATTACTCTTCTTTTGCCATCCACGTTGTAATGACTTCATTATAGAATTATACACACGGATGCTGCTTATATTAGATATTTAAAACACACACACACAAAGTACAAACAGAATTATTAATAAAAATGTTTGGCAATTATTTATTAAAACTAACTTATAAAAATCAGGGTAATCATTACTATTACCGACATAAATTATTTGAAAGGAAATGCCGTTGGTAAATTAGTCAAAAACTAATTATTTTTCATTATCTATATATTTGTGACCTATTTGCGTTAAAAATAATATATAAAATAAGTTTTTAGCAATTTAATTGATCGTAAACAGTGACGGAGTAAAATAATCCGCGTTCAGCTATTACAGGAAATAAGTACATAACCGGATTATTTTACTCACATTCTCTATTTACGGCAAATGAAATTGCTTTAAAAAATGTAAATATTAAATATTGATATTTTTTTTCAATCAAATAGGTCACAAATGAGTAGAGAAAGCAAACTGAATTGTGTTTGAATACTTTTTCAACGGCATTTTCTTTAAAACAAGTTATGCTGTAATAGTAATGATAACCTAATAAGGTATCTCCTTTAATAAGGGAGGAAAGAGGGTTTCTTTGTAGATAACTAGCAATGCTACCAGGCGTTGCCCGGGAATTATTTTTTATTAAAATAATACTAATGATATTACAAACACTTGGAGGAACAAAATCTAAACAATTCTAAGGTCTAATTTAATAGATTAATTTAGTACAGCTTTCGTGGCAATTAAATTTATTAACTATTCATTTATTTAAATAAATATATTCAGGTGTATTTTATTAGAAATGCCATCAGCAATTTAAAAATTAAAAATTAACAATTCTATAATACTTTCTTTTTTGTCAGGAACAACTTTTGAAAAGCTGAATTGGTGTCATGTTCTGTTTATTCCTAATTATTAATACATTGATCTACACTGATTGACAACTAAAACCTGTTTTATAATAGATTGCTACGGAAAACTATATATATATATATATATATATATATATTTACGGAGCCCTCCAAAAGGGAGCGCGCTCCAGGAGCACGCTCCTTTTTGCTGGAGCGAAGGAGAGGAGGGCTCATTTTATATTCAGCGGCAGTTGAGCGGGAGCAACTCCATTTGGGACTAAAGAGCGGTGGTTTTATCGCTCCGCGCTCCTCGCTCCAAAATTATTTGATTTTTTTTAAACATTAGTTTTTTATTCAGCAATATAAAGGAAAAGTAAAGAAAGTCTTAGAGTTTACTCTGAATTATTTTTAAAAATTATATCTCTGGTAGAGAGAGGGAGGGGGCTCAGGCGGAAGACGATTTAATTGTAATGTTTTTAACAATCTGCTTTTTATTGTTTTATTCGTTAACCCCCCCCCCCCAACCCCGTCGACTTGCTATCAAGCGATGAGACAGATAAAAGGCGTCATTAAAGTTTTTTTTTTTATTGCAGTCAGTGACTTGAGCGTTCTATTTCTTTGGAAAGATTAAACATTTGAGTTAGGGGTACGAACGATTTTGACACCATCTGAGTGCAGGTCGGGAGGGAGGGGGGCGAGAGAGAGAATTCAAAATGTTTACTAGCTGACCTGAGATAATAACTAAGGCCCTTTTAAAAAGTACACTGCTATCTTTCTGTTGAATAAAAACTCCGAAAATTAGCACTCTAGATAGGGGAGGTAAGTTGCCCAATCAAGGTTTCAGGGTACAGTCTACCCTACTATTTAATTCATATAACTTTGGGGAGGATATATGTGGATTCATACCGTTCCTAAGTGTATTAGTGAAAGTTATGTTGTTTTTCTTCTCTTAGACTAGATAGTCTGCTTGACTGGATAGAAGTATGTATGTATAATACACTATTTAGGAAAACTCGTCAAAGGAAAACTCGGCAACGGAAAATTCGTCAATGGAAAATTCGGCAATTATCGAATAAATATCGATTGAAAATATATTTTATAACCGTTTTTACAGGAGATACTTGTAAATACGGGGCTACCCCCTCCCCAGTGAAGAATATTTTTTATATTATTTTTTTGGTACTTGTGCAGTTTACGAACCGGGCTATTTTTTAGATAAGATTTTCAAGTTAAATTAAATTTTTACGATATCTTTTGTTTATTAAATTGTTAGGTGAAAGTACAGAATAGTTAACAAAGCCCCCCTCACTCCATGTTAAGAATGGCTTTGTAAATAATGTTATTTCAATCCGGTTCGTAATTACGTTACGAAATTAAAGGTTTGGACCGGGTTATTTTTTACATAACATTTTCAAGTTAAATTCAATTTTTACGATATCTTCTGTTTATTAAATTGTTACGTGAAAGTACAGAATAATTAACAAAGCACCCCCGCCCATTCTCCCCATGTAAAAAAATCGTTGTCTAAATAATGTTATTATTTCAAGCCGGTTCGTAATCAAGTTACGAGATTAAATCCATCATAATTCATTTAGATTTCTTCGTAAACAAGTCAGCCATTTTAATTGAAAAAACATCAATTACTTCGTGTGTGTGCAAAACTTGAAAGGAATTTATAAACTATCGAGTAGAAAGTCATTTAAACTGGCTTTAAATTCTTAGAAAATTTCCATGTATTTAAAAAAGCAAAATTGTTTTCTTGTTCTCAGGAAACAAAAATTTACGTATAATCCTATACTTCGTCCGACATGTTCTCCTATAACTCTCAAAATATTAGCGAGATTTTGTCAAATATTATCTTACGGTCTTACACTTAAAGTGACATCCCAACTCATATTGACGAGATCCTTTGATGCTCACCCCTATCCTTCGACCACTCATTGGCAGAATAGAACGTTTATGAAAAAAGGTATATTTTTATTATGGAGCGCTGAAAAAGAGCCGCTCCTTTTTTATAGGAGTTGGAGCAGGAGCGGCTCTTTTTTGAAAATGGGGAGCGTGAGAGGAGCCAGCTCCAATTTTTGGCGTTGGAGCAGGAGCGGGAGCAGCTCCAAAAGTAGTGGAGCGCGTAAAGCCCTATATATATATATATTTATATATATATATATATATATATAACTTATTTGTAATATAGCAGGAAAAATCCCAGCAGAGTGCTCGATTAATTTAGAATTAAAATTAAAAATTAAGAGCGCAATATTTATTTATTTTGGTACAGAAAAATTAGTAAAACATTCGAACCGTCGGTTTCAAGCACAGAAGAACTTAGCCATTGATTAAAATGACAAATTTTAAAATTAATATTTAAAAAAAAATAATTTAATAAAAATGGCAAATTTTTAAATACTATTTGAAATAATATTATAAAAATTACAAGTTTAAAAATAAACCGAAAACGATGTTATCTGTTAAAATTGAAAAATGAAAATAAATAATTTATTAATTGTTTTTAAAGTGAACTGGTCGATCCGATGGCTCCCTTTTATTTTCACAGAGATGGCAAAGATGGCGCCACTCTTTTCCCAGGACTACTCCACTTACCCCTAATTCAAACCATAAAATTCTGAATGCTTAGCAAGGACGCATAAAGCCTTGTGTATGTCTCAATCAATGATTGACCCCCTGTTTCCGGGACCACTAACGAATCAACATGATGCCAACAAATCATGAGAATTAAATCGCCTTAATTTGTATTCAAAAGGTTAAAAGGTTGACTTTCAAATAAAACAAATGTATTTTCATTTCATCATAGTTCATGCAAACAAACATAACCAGTGTCAACAAACGATAACAGCCTTCCTTTTAAAGTGAACATTATTTTCCTCATTAAAGTGAATATAAGCAAATCTCTCTCTCTCTCTCTCTCTCTCTCTCTCTTCCTCCCCATTCTTTCTCTCTCTCTCGCTCCATTACACCAACTTCGTCCAATATACTATTTTTTGTCATTTTTTCTCTATATCTAGGGGAGTAGAAAGTGGATCTTGGGTTTACTTTCGCCAGCCTCGTAACTATCGCTTCCCTTATTTTATCCTTTAGTCCTCACATTCCATGAGCGATATTTCTGAAAAAGGGGCAATAATTACTTTTTTCTGGGTCGGATAGATATCCATATAACACATCGTTGGCTATGTTTGACCTTGAAGCAGTATTTTTTGTTTATCCCCTTACATCAAGCGGCTTGGTGCCTTGTCAGGTGCGATTTCCATTTTAAAATATCTCTTCTTTGTCGCTCTTATTTCTTCTTTCATTTTAAATTTCACTGCATCTTTCTTTTTCTTTATTTGTTTCCTACTTACTTTTATTGATCTTCTTCGGCTTCTTATTCCTCTTCTTGTTCTTCTACCTTTTTCTTCTTTCTATTCCTCTTCGCTTTATTTTTGCTTTCCTTTTCCATCTGTCTTTTCTCCTTTCTTCTTCTTCTTTTTCTTCTTCTTTTTTTTCTTCTTCTTCTTCTTCTTCTTCTTCTACTTATTTATTTGTTTCCTACTTTTTTTATTCAGCTTTTGACTTATTCCTTTCTTCTACTTTTTTCTTCTTTATTTCTTCTTTCGTTTTTTTGTTTCTTTTTTCATTTTTCTTCTTCTTTTTCTTCTTTATTTGTTTTCAACTTTCTTTTAATCATCTTCTTTGACTACTTTTTCTTCGGGTTTTTTCTTCTTTCTTTCATCTGTCTTTTCTCCTTCATTAATGTATCCCTTTTCTTTTTTCTTTATCTTCTCCTTTTTCCTTTTTCCCTTTTCCTTTCTTCTTTTTATTACTCATTATTTTTAATTTTCTCTTTTTTTCTTTCTTCCTTCTTCTTTCTTATTACATGTTTTCTTCTTCATCTTTTCCGTTTACCGTTATTATTACGTACTTTTAAATTTGCAGTGATATACCCTCATATAAACAACGACGAGAAGTTTTTGTTACTACAACCATGCCTTGGCTGCTACTAAAGCCGAATATATACACTTTGTGGTTATATATTAGGTAGTTTTTTATTAGTTTTAGTTGGACATACATAGATAACTACTCTATACATAATAAATATATGCACAATTAATAGCAGATATAAATGAGAGACTGCGATTTGAATTAAATCAATCTCATTATTCTTACGTTGATTATAACAAAACTATTAAGTTTTATGAAGCATTTTCCCATTTGTATATTCAACGAGCTTTTAGTTTGCCACCAGGTGACAAGCTGGTATTTGATCACTATTGTATGCTTCTTGACGATCGCAGAGGATCAACATACCGAAGATGGATTCTTCAGCAGTTGTAAAATGTATTTTACGATATGGTGAACGCTTTATGTACACCAGATCTAGAAATAACTGACGTATGTATCGTTCTTTTTAGCCTACAGCTGAACGTGCTTTAAAAGTAGGTAAACACGATTACGTCCTGTAAGCATTCGTTGCGATTTCATTAATATGGCTCACTATATTCCATGTGTGTTTTAATCGTGTTAGTTCACGTAAGGACTGATATCTAGTGCAGCTGTATGTCGCAGACTGGAAGAAAAATAACTAAATAAACAAGGTACTCGTCATTACAATTACTTTTATTTCTTGCTCACAAGTAGGTATTAGGTAATGATCGTTTAATAGTAATAAAGAGATGATATTCCTGAAGTATGAGTGACAGCATTTCTTTAATAATTTACAGTACATCCCGCTTCTACTTTTTGTATTCAAAAACCGTTACTTGTAAATATTGAAACTCGGGTTAAGTTGTTTTATGGTTATACTTGATACTAACCAACGATATTTGACTTTCGAGCACATCATGTCTTTACCGTTTAAGTTGTGTTAGCACTCGTAAGTTCTTCTTTTTACTATTCTTCCTCATCTTCGGACAAGGATCAAACTGTAGTAGGATAAGAAAGAAAAAACACTGTTTTCGTTTGCACACATAGTTTTAACATAAAAGAAAGTCGCTCCAAAACAGTCAGTCACCGCTATGTCGTAGTTTAGAAAATAAAAACCAACATCGTTCTGACTGGGACTATGGGCGTCATTAATTTGGTCTGGCTTTATTAGGCTTAGCTGAAAACAAAAGCCTTTTTTTAATGAGAGATAACATTTACTTTAAATATTAAAAAAATATGTTATGTTTCAAAAAGAATTAACATGTTTTTTATTCGGAAATAGGATCGTCGTGCGCACACGACTACCTACATGTTTCTCCAAAAGCCGACTGCTCATCTCCCTTCGTCGTAATACAAGCGACAGAGAGATAGAGATATAAAGAGATAGAACAAGGAGAGAGAGAGAGAGAGAGAGAGAGAGAGAGAGAGAGAGAGAGAGAGAGAGAGAGAGAGAAAGATACACAAAGTATGCAGCGACATTGTTAGTGTTTAAAGTTTTCAACAGACTTTGGATGACAGTCAATCTGAACTGTCCTGAACCTGGCTGGTGTCTTTAGCATTGTTGATATTTAACCTGACATATTGGATCGTACGCCACGACATCGACAAACAATTTGGTTATTTTAGGTGAGATGACATTTCTCAGCGCTATGACTAATTTTACTTGTCTTCAAGTCTGGCAAAATAATTTTGAAAATGTATTGGGGAGCATCAGCTTCCCAGAAAGGTGTACTCGTTATGTCCCACGCTGCTGTTGTCTGGGTTCGAGATAGAGATAACATTACAAGCAACGGTATAGTAAGGCCAAAGGAGAAACTTTGATGCATGCATTTATTTTCAAAAGTGTGGGTTTTGTAAACTTTGCATCCCTGAAAAATTAATCCAACATGCCTAATTAAACTCGTTATAATTTATATTATATATCTATGTTTCAAATTTTATCCAGATGTGTTTATCAGTTTCTGAATGCATTGTTACATTTATTGCCTCACTCATGAATCAATCTGAGAAAGGGCGTATTTAATGCTTTTGCCTAGTGTCCCCTGATTCGGTGTCCTTGCAGTTTTATTTTCATACCGAGTGCCAATTTTTGAGGAGCTGTATTTTACCTACATTAAAGTGAATACGGAACCAACTTCCGCCCCTCGATGTCGATGTCAACTCTTGTTATGTGTTTATATCATAAAAAGAAAGAAAAAAGCAAAGAAAAATATTTTAACAAACAACGAATTTGGCCTAAATAAGATATTTTGAGAAAATAAAAATATTCTATATATGTATAATTATTATTAACAAGCCGCGCGTGCGTGGTCCCTTTCTGTATGTGACTCGATGTGGCGAGTGTAAAATGCAATAAATTTGGGCAATTTGGGGCATTTTTGACCCCCCTTTGACCCCCTGGGGGCGGGAACCAGAATTTTTCTGAGGTCAAAGATGCTCATTTTATATCCAGAACAATTGCCTCTACATTTTGGCCAAGTTTCAGGAAAATTGAATGGATGGATCAACCGTTAAGGGTCATTTTTTGCCATTTTGGGGGGTTTGTCCCTCTGGGGGCGCTGACCAGATGTTTTCCACGGTCAGCGATACTTATTTTCTATTAGGGACAATTGCCTCCACATTTTGGTCAAGTTTCAGAGAAATTGAATGGATGGATGAAAAGTTATGGGACAAAAAATGTCATTTTTTTGCCATTTCGGGGTCTTTTGACCCCCCTGGGATGCTAACCAGATTGTTTTT
Source organism: Sepiola atlantica (assembly GCA_963556195.1). Classification (NCBI taxonomy): domain Eukaryota; kingdom Metazoa; phylum Mollusca; class Cephalopoda; order Sepiida; family Sepiolidae; genus Sepiola; species Sepiola atlantica. The sequence goes on from OY744540.1 coordinate 34,833,949, forward strand.
CAAAAATCGGAGTATGTCACTTTCTAACCTGACCAAAGTTACAACTTCATGCAAAATTTCAGAGAAATTCAATGGATGGTTGCGGAGAAAAATCCGGACGGATGGACATGCCTCAAAACATAATTCCCTCGATTTTATAAATCGGGGAAACAATAAAACATACTTTTTATTTTTATTTTTAATATATATATATATATATATATATATATATATATATATATATATATATATATATATATATATATATATATAGATACATATAATCAACTAGCAAGGTTATTTGCGTTTAGCGTGTTTGGAAACGGGATAACACCACATGTAAAAATATAGTAACGTTTGTGGACACATTTACTTTAGAAGAAGTGGTGTTCTGCTACCTTTGCTCCGTTCAAAATTAAATCAAGCATAGCTCATTAAACTCCTTATGAAGTCGCTATCTATGTTCTAGATTTCATAAACATCTGTCCAACAGTTTTGGAATCTATGCGTACATACGACGTTCTGCACTGGTTCTGTTCATAAAATAACTCTGAGGGTGTATTGATTTATTTCCTTCGCCTTAATCTTCATGATCACAGAGGAAGTACGGACGCTAATCTATTGGTACTTATTTTTTCTATCGAGAGTACTCCAATGTGGTGAGCTGGATTTTCCCCACATAAAGCGTAAATACTGAAGAATTATTGTCCTTCATTCTCCCCCTCTTTCTTTCTATCTGTCATTCTTTAATTAATGTAATGTTTTGATATGATATAAAAAGGGTACAAAGAAAGAACAATTTTTTTAAAAGACAACATATTTGACCTAAATAAACATTGTTAAGAACAAAACTATTCCATACAAACTATTGCTACTACAAATTATTATGTAGTATTTTCATGCAAATCGGAACTATTTAAATTTTAGTAGGGGAAATTTGAAATTTGAGAATCGTTGTATAATTGGTGACAAATATCTACGGTTCAAATCCTATGCAAATCAGATATATTGAAATTTCTATGCAGCTTCATACTCGGATAATCCTAAAATAATCGGAATATTTTTATTTGTCTTTACTACATATGGTTGAAAATTGATGCAAATCGAAGATACATGGATTTTGAAGGAGTGTTATATTTATTTTATGGCATTTGATGCAAATTAAAACGCAGCGAGTAACCTCCTGATTAAAATCGTCATTACTCTAGCTAGATAAACAGTTGCAGACTGATGAGAATACACACACACACACACACACACACACATATATATATATATATATATATATATATATATATATATATATATATATATATATAGCATTATACACTAGTTCGATCGTTTATCGATACTTGCAACCGACTTACGGTTTCATAGAAGCATTTTTAAAACAGTCTCGCTGGATATTGTTTTGTCCTACGGGCTAGATTTTCCAATATTTCAATGAAACTGCAAGTATATGTAAACGCTCGAACTAATGTATAGAGTTATTTTAAATAGATAATACATGCTTATACATACGGGATTGAGGCCTCTGATTATTTGTATTATAAAAACACACTATAGTATATATAAATATATATATATATATATATATATAGATAGATAGATAGATAGATAGATAGATAGATAGATAGATATACATATATGTAGTAAGTTACGAAATTATATTTATGGCAATTTATCTACACAGAGACTTTCGCGTTTTATCCTCCTGAGGAGTCGCCATGCTTATTTGTGTTACCGGGTGTTTATGTATATACACGTGGTGTTTAGTCTCGCCAGTTAACCTTTCAGATGATTTGTTATTTCTTTCCACGGGTTAATCTTTCATTGGCAAATGGAAGGGTTTCTCACAAACAAAGGTTCCAATGATTTTACTTCCTATTCTTTTGTTCTGTTTTGTATAGAGGTGACTCATCCCTTTTTTGTTGTGTCGAATTAATAGGTGGTATTATTTTAACATGTGTTTATATATATATATATATATATATATATATATATATATATATATATATATATATATGTAAATATTTATTTTAAGAGTAATTTATCTTCTTCCCACACTGGGAAGATGTCACACATTCAAAGTTAAAACTCGATACATGTTAATTCTTTAACAGGAGAGCATATATAAATAAACAATATAATTCTGAATCAAGAAACGGTGTGTGTAGTTATAGCGATATTTTTAGAATAAGAATAAAGAATGGTTATTGGAATTTAGTATTCTATTGTTTAGATATATATATATATATATATATATATATATATATATATATATATATATATATATATATATATATATATATAGTCTCGGAAGTATCTCAACCATTAAAACTATATAAGGAAAAATATTAAAAAACCTTAAGTCCGAAGTTGTTAAGTGGAAAATCACTCATGTAAGTCAATTTAATTTTTACAGTTATTATATTAGTTGGCCCATAACATTATTTAAGGGATCATCAGTTGTTTACCATAAAGAAATTGTTTCGTGAATTTAAAAACAAGACAGTATTTAATTTCATGGCTTGCCAGCAGAGTTGACTAAACCCCACTTCCCTTAAAAGACAAAAACATAAACGTTCCGTATAAATGTTTTGCTAACTTATATTAGTTATTAAAAAAAAAGAAAAAAGAAGTCCTCTTTACCTGTGTTGTTCATCTGTCTAATAAAATTTATCCGTTACTTACAAAAATGTTGCTGCATTGTAAAGTGTTTAGATGAATTCATCACACTACTTTTTAGATGATTAATGTATTTTTAGTTTTAGTTTTATATTAAAGATATAAAACAATATCAACGTATTATATTTAAAAAATTAAAATTATATATATATATACATTTAGTCCTTTTTTCTCCCCCTCCTCCTTTATTGTTTAATTCCTTGTCATCAATTTTAAATAAATACTAATCTCTCTTACCCACTCACATCGTTCATAAGCTTAACTGTCGATTTTTCTCTTTCTTCTCCTTCTCCTTCTCCTTCTTCTTCTTCTTCTTCTTATTCTTCTTCTTTTTCTTCTTCTTTTTTTAAACTCACAGCGTTTCTAATCGGCGTTCATAAGCTTAACTGCCGATGTTTTCTCTTTCTTCTTCTTTTTTAACATTTCTTTTTTCTTTATCCCTTTCTACTGTTTATTACATATATACGTTTATACATATTCTACATTATTTTTATTTAGATAGCTTTGGATTTGCTCTATCAATTTATTTTGATTAATTTGATAAGACTTAAAAGCATCAGGATGGCGAATAATTGCCTTATTTAATTGGCTATCTATTTTATTTTGATCGCCACCTTGTTTAATCATTCTTATTATTAGGTCAGAAATTGGGGGCATAAAATGTACCTTTTTTAAGGTAACACGTGCAATCCCCAGAAATTCGGACATAATACTCCCGTAAAATATATACACAGGGCAGGTACTATTTTTATGTGGCATCCGCACGATACGAAAAGGGAATGAATTTCTTTTATCAAACAGTTTATAGATAAATATTTTATCTTCAATTTTTATATCCAAATCAAGAAAATAACCTTGTGTTCCCTCATGTTCACAGTTTAATTTTAACTCTTTAGGATATATTAAATGTTTAGTATTTGCAAACTCATCGCTATTATTAATGCAAACAAGGTCGTCAATATATCGCCTACATCCATGATAACTATACGCTCTAGATATATCATTTTTTATTAATGATGATATATACATATATTCAAGTCTATGTAAATATAGATTTGCCCAAAATGGAGAAGGATCCAAACCCATTGTATATATATATATATATATATATATATATATATATATATATATATATATATATATATATATATATAACTTTCTCTCTCTATCTCTGTCTCTGTCTCCGTCTGTCTGTCTGTCTCTCTCTCTCTCTCTCTCTCTCTCTCTCTCTATATATATATATATATATATATATATATATATTAATATTGTTAGATATATGTCATAAATGACGGTTAGTGTCTAAGGAAATGTGTCCACTGGTTACATACTCATGAGCGACGATGTGTATGTAACGAAACTACACCTCTAGGCACATAGTCATGCTTGACAGTGATTGTCTCACAAAACGTTTCCGTTAGGTATACAGTCACTGTAAACGTAGCGCCAATTCTGTTCTTATCTGTTTTGTATTTCATTAGTTTCTTTTTATTGGCATTTATGTCTCTTCCTCTTCTTTTTCTAATCACCACAAATTAACCAGCGCAAAGTGAACAAAAATAAATGACATTTTCCTGCTACTAATTCCCGGGCTTTGTGAAGTTTGACTAGAAGGCAACTGCCATCTTTTTTAGACAGAATTCGTTGAGAAATGTGTCTTACTTTTTGTTCCAGACATCAAATCAGGAAAGACCCTTTGTCCCCCTGCCTTTACACACACAAAAGAACATTTCCCACACCCAACTCTAGTCAACTTTTAAGGAATCGATCGATCAGTTAATTGGTCTTGGAATTTAGTAAACACAATTATCGCTGTCGCCTCTTAAATGAACAACTGAAGTCGCACTATAGCTTATCGGTAATGTTAGTTTTATTTTTCGTCTCTTAATTCAATTTTCTACTCAACAACGATTGGGCGCTTTCCCGGGACAAACGAAAAATACATTGTTGAAATAAAGTTATTTCTTAAAGAGGTCGGAACTAGAATTTATATATGTTTTAAGTGGTCAATTTTTTAATTATTTTTTATTACAACATCTCTGCAATGAATACCCCCCCCCTCCGAAAAAATGAAAACAGGCGAAATGCGGGTTGTAGTAACAAAAGTGCTTATTAGTGACTTAGAAGGATGTCATCAATTCATGTCAGTGAGTATTTGAATAAAAATATAGTTTCCCATATATTTCTTACGCCACATAAACGCATACACATGACACCAGACCATTCTACATGTCGTACGGCGAGAAATTAAGATTTAATCGCTCTCAGCGTAAAGACCTAGACCCTAACCTTTACCTTACCCTAATCTTAATCCGATGCATGTTTAGATAGGACTCGTTAAAGTAGTGTTGGTGTGTGCGCGCACAGCGCATGGCTCGCTGTATTTCTTGCAAAACTAACTTTTCGATTAGAAGCGATGTCTTTTCACAAAAATTCCGAATCTCGTTCTTTAACTTTATTATTTCTAAGCTTTTTTCAGTTATCCTGTAAGGCAGCTTTACTCCTGGGTAACTTAGACTATGACAATGAAATCTAGCACACGCATAGAGCATTTCTAGATAAACAATTGCGCATAGCAATATTACTGACGTCAGCATGTTAATGATGTCATCAGTCATATTGATGTGTTTAAAATAACTGTTGTTAGTTTCTCTTTTCCTGTATGTTAACCATCGTTGGGTCAGTTTATTCTGAAATCGTACATGTTTTTATATACGATTAATTTGTAGATTAATCTTAATTTGAAGAAATCTTTATTACATACAGCAACTGATCTACACAAATGGTCAACCATTTAGTATTGACCAGACTTAATGTTGCTTAAAGATCGTTGATCCCATGCGTTCCGGTGTGTGAACGTGATAATAGCAGGATTTTAAAAAGTGGTAAATTTAAGCTTTCATAATCTTTGACATATTTTCAACCTACTAAAGTAATAGTTTTGTGCTATAGATACTCTATTAAAAATACGAAATATTTTGTTTTAATTATTGACGTAAGCAATTCTGTAATCAAGGAAGAATTGCTTGAGCTTTCGTCAACGCAAGTCTCTTTTCATTACTTTATTTTATTTGTTATGTAAAGATGAATTATATAAGCTGTTAATGTGATAAGAAGCCGCGTGTTCATATTACGTCGGGGGTCACCATTTTGTGGCGTAGATCCTGGCTTAGATGATATGTAGACGTTGTTCGCCTAATTAGTATGAACCAAAACCCATGCTGACAATTAATATGAAATAAATGGGGAAATTGATGAAAAATGTATGTTATCAATTAGAGAAGTAAAAACATAGTAAGAGAAACAAAAGATATCTCAAAATTTACAATAGTATTCAAAATATTTTGTGTAAAATTAGTTTTCGTGTCTGCGTTTGAATAGTTAAGTGCCCTCGTTTGTAAAATGTTCAAAGTGAGAAGACGACATTGGCCGGGTTAAGTAGTGTCGAAATATATGTTTTCTTTCCATCATAGTGTGTGTATGCATGCGACAGTGTGTTCAGTATGTTTTGTAGACAGTGTGTATATATGAGCTTGTATTTGAGTTAGTTAGTGTGGGAGTATGTGCGTGCACTTGTGTGTAAGTTCAACAAGCAGTGTATACGTTGGATGTGTGCTGCATTGGTCATTGTGTGAAAATGTGTTTGGGTGAGATTAGACGACTCAATTTGCTTTCTACTTGCCATAGAGGCAACGAGAAGCAGAGTTTGATGGTGTAACGCATTCTTTCAACGGGCCTTCTCTTCTGTTTGTTAAAATATTTCTTTTACATCATGCGATCACATCAAGGAATTACCTTGCGTTTTTGGCGTCAAACAGTAATTGCAGACGCAGACAAAGAAAACAGCGCGTCACGTGACCCTTATTTTCGCTTTTTTTGTCAAATTCTCGCGTAGAGCTTGTTTTATCACGTTAAATGTAATTCTTTTTTTTAGTTTGTTTTTGTGGCATGTGTGTTTCCGTTTGCGCAGTTAGTCAATAAATATATTGAATTGCAAGACATGTCAATCCTATAAGCTTATACATTATATTAATCTAAAATTAAGGAAAGTGGCTGAACAGGTACATCTTTTCAAAATATATGGAGAAAAATATATTTGTTGTCCCCCCCCTCCCGATGTAACTGCTGTATTCTAAAGTCAAGGAGCAAGACTATCTAGTCAATCATTTGTTGAAAGAATAAACCGCCACACCTTTTGAATGGTGACTAGCAAAACAGTCAATGAAAAATAAGACTGTTATAAAAAAGTCAAATGTTGTTGAGACATGAATACTGAGATCTATTGAAACAGTCTAGTTATTTCTTACGCAAAATAGACTGCAAACAGAAAGTCTACGAACACTGTAATTGCACTAATAAAGAAATAATAGTCTTAAAGTTGAATTAAAAAGAATATAATCAAAATAATGACCAGTAAAAGTTGTCTTTATCTCTCATTTTGTGATAAGAAAACAGCATGCGGTATAATCACATGTTGAGACACCGGTTCTCTTTAGATCACTGAAGTTAATAAACGTTTAGCCCAGTCAGTACCATATGGGTAAGCATCATTGATACCAGATGCTATACATGAGAAGACGTGGACAGCACTCTGGCAAAACCAACATCGTCAAAATCGGATTACGGCTGATAACTGCAAGATAGAAGTTATCCCCTTCATAATATCTACCATAATAATATACAGGGTGATTCATAAGTAACTTAGCTATTTATTTTTGAAATTCTAAAGTTAGAAAATACGGTAATACAAAACAGAAAGTTTATTCAACAAATTCATTTATGGGATTTTAAAATTACAGCAAGTTTTGAAAATTTCCACCTTCGTTCTGCATGCATAGCTCCATTATTTTTGCAAGGAATTTACGACTCTTTGTAGCATATTTGATTGATTAATTCTAACAAACTCGGCAGTGATTTTTGATTTGAGGTCGTCATTGCCTTTCAACAAGTGTGGGAGCACATATGATGATTTACACAAATTTAAATAAATAAAAATAAATATATATAGAAACAAATATATAAACGAACAAATTTAAAATAACAAATAGCAGTAATTAGAGAGTAAGGTAACACTTATCAAAAGTTTATAGTATGTTTGTGCTTCATATGGTAATCATTTTAAATAGCTAAGTGACTTATGAATCACCCTTTATATCTACCATTCTCAATGTGAGAAACACGAGGTTGTAATGCACAACGTACATGCATATATGATAGAATGAATCCAACGAGGAAATACACACACATGTATGTGGTGTTCGACACATGTTTGCAGAAGAAGATAGAAATTAAAATATTAAAATATCTTGTTGTGAGCACGCATACCGTTCTACATCACAGATTCACTTATAAACGTCTTCTTACAGATATTGCATACGAAACTATTGCTCTTCGTTTGTACATAGCTATGTTCTTCAGTTTTCCACTCACTTTTTGCCATGGTATCTCATATGGTTGTAAGAGAAAGCGATTAGAAGATGATCAATATATATATATATATGGGCATTTGAATTATACGCGCGTAAACAAGTCTTAACCGAAATCTATCTGGGATGTTTGACACGTTCCGCTTCCTTAAATAATATTTCAAGATTAGTCTATTCACCTTGTCTCAAATCTCCTGTTGTTGTTATAGAACTGCATCCGCAGAAAAAGATCGCTTCGAAAGCTGTTCCTTCGCGATCATCCATTATTTGCGCAAAGATTTCTCATGTTAATGACATTTTTGATATGAGATTTAGTCCGGTATCTCGAATGTTTATTGTGCGCAAGTTCCCGATACAACAGTTGTTGGGGGAACCTGTTGTCTTTAATCCTAGCTAGGTGCCGAATACGTATATATATATATAAATATATATATATATATATATATATATAAATTTTATTAAAATTTACTGGGAAATAAGTGTGGAGCTATTTATATATGTGTTTAATACATATCAAACAGGTCATAAACGCGCGTATTTTTGTTACGAATTTCTGAAAGTTGATTTAAATACTTTAAAAATCAATTAACAATTATATATATATATATATATATATATATATATATATATATATATATATATATATATATATATATATGTATATATATATATATATATATATATATATAAATGATGATACAGGTTACTTAGTATTATAATTTTACTGCAGTTTCCGGTATCACCCATCGCCAGAATTGTCTGCAACTGTTAGCAATGGAATTGATACACTTCGAGTTATTCTGATGGTCGTCGATAGTTTGAGATAGCAGTAAAGCTAAAGCTAAATACATTTTCTATATTTATTATTCATACAGCTCTATCTTATATGATATCAATCCATTTATATGTCATCTTAAAATTGCTCTCTTTCAATTTGGAGTTTTTGGGTTATTGTAAGTATATATATATATATATATATATATATATATATATATAGAGAGAGAGAGAGAGAGAGAGAGAGAGAGAAATATATTTTTTCTAATTAATTAATGTATTTATAAACCAATTTATTGTATACCGATTTTTATAATAAATTTAATAATTAATTGTTTGCATGAATAAAAGTTATACACGGACGCGCGTTTCTGGCTATAAGACGTCACCAGTATGCCTCACCGGGTAGGGATCGAACCTTCAATGTAAATATTCGTAGACTAGCTTTCTAACAACTAGACTAAAAGGACCCGCCTATTTGTGCACTACTTCTTATCGTTCTTTGAAGTCCTATCCCGTAGATATATTTTACATATATATTAATTCCCTACACTGATATATATATATATATATATATATATATATATATATATATATATATATATATATATATATATATAAATAAATAAATCAAATCAAAAAGAATTTTCAATTTCATTTTTTTTATTACTATGCTGTTTATTTTTTTTTAATTTCATAAATTTATTTATGTTATTAATTCACTCATTGTATTAATTTTTTTGTTTTATTAAATTTATTAATTTTTGAGTCAAGGACGGCTGGGAATCAGGAACTATAAGAACTAAAATAACTATAATAATATGATTAAATAAAATGACCATAATAACTTAAACATTATTAAAGTTTACTAACGTTCGCAGAACTAGTAATACACATACTAATGAAACATTATAACAATAATCATACAAATGACAACACTACAACCGATAATGATAATAATAAACAAAAAATCAATACAGAATATGATGATAATAATAATTATAATAATAATAATAATAATAATAGCAATAATAATAGTAATAATAATAGTAATAATAATTTTATATATATTTATAGCTAAATTAATATATATATATATTTATAATTTTGTTCTGAGGATATCAAGTGTTAAAAAAATAAACACTATTTTGAAACACCTGTAAAACAATACATTTGTGTATATTCGTTATTTGGAAAATGGTTTGAAAAAATATATATATACTTCTCTCTCTCTCCATTCACACACATACACACACATATATATATATATATATATATATATATATATATATATATATATATATATATATATATATATATATGTATATATATAGTTTTATATTATATGTATAGATGGAAATGCCTACTATATATATATATATATATATATATATATATATATATATATATACATATATATATATATATATATATATATATATATATATATATTATTGTAGATAGATTAAAATATGTAAATAAAGTTTCTGAAAGAAGACTTGTTTACGCGCGTAAAATTCAAATAGCCATATATATATATATATATATATATATATATATATATATATGTGTGTGTGTGTGTGGGGGTGTCTGTGTGTGTGTGTGTTCACTTTATTTTATCATCTTCTAATCGCTTCCTCTTACTAATCAGTGGAAAGCACTTACGCAAAATCGATATTTCCAATGTAACTACGTAATTTTGCAGGCAGTTCGTACTAAGTCAACTTTTGAGCCATATCTTTCTAATAAATGAAATGGAATAAAACGGAAAAACAATCCTCGGATATTTATAGCGGAACTGCAACCTTCGCATCGTCTGCGACGCGCACGATTTGCATCTTGTAGTGTGAAACAAATGCAAGCTGAACGCACACTTGGGAAATCCAATTAGTTCAAGAACATTATACTTACATTCGCCATATTAGACAAAATCAATAGGCTAGTTAATCTGAATATCAACAATACAACCTACACAAACAAATACAGACAGATATACGCGTGTGCGAACACACACACTGATATATATATATATATATATATATATATATATATATATATATATATATATATATGGGCGTGGGGGGTGTTTGCAGCTGTTTCGATGTCTCAATTTGCTGTGGGTACACTTGCTACGTGGACTGATGAGTCATTGCCGACGAAACATTCGTCTGTGGTTTGCTGTATATATATATATATATATATATATATATATATATATATATATACATACATATATATATATATATATATATATATATATATATATATATATATATGTGTGTGTATGTATATATATATATAATCAATGTGGCTTCCGCCCCAGACGAGGCACGATGGACATGATCTTCGCTGCACGTCCGCCAACTCCAAGAAAAATGTGTCGAACAAAACCGTGATATCTATATAACGTTTGTGGATTTCACTAAGGCATCCGACTCATTCAGTTGAGAAGGTATCTGGAAGATCATGGGAAAATTCGGCTGCCCCTCCAAGTTCATCGGGATCATTCGTCAGTTCCATGAAGGAATGACGGCCAGGATTCTCGACAACGGCCACGCATCTGAGACCTTCCACGTGACAAACGAAGTAAAACAGGGTTGTGTCCTAGCCCCGACTCTATTCAGCATGATGGTCTAAGCCATGCTAAACGACGCGTTCGGAGAGGACAAAAACGACGTAGACATTCGATATAGAACAGACGGAAACTTTTTCAACGCCAGGCGACTGCTTTCTGCGACCAAGGTACAGGAAACAACTATCCAGGAGTTTCTGTTCGCGGACGACTGTGCTGTCACCACGCACGAGGAAGGGGAGATGCAACGCAAAATGGACCTTCGCGCGGCAGCCTGCAACAACTTTGGTCTGACAATTAGTACAAAGAAAACCGAAGTACTGTTTCAACCGACCCCAAAAGAAGAACACTCTAATCAACGAAGTTCAGTGGGCGGAGAAACTCTCAAATCAGTGGATAGTTTCACCTACCTTGGCAGTACAATCTCCAGGAGCGCGAACATTGACGAATAGCTAAACAACAGAATCTCATCGACCAGCAGCACTTTTAGCTGACTGCGAGATAGAGTGTGGAATCGAAGAGGCATCAGCCTCCGACCCAGCATGAAGGTTTACAGAGCGGCTGTCGTCCCCGTCCGGACCTATGGCTTTGAGACGTGGACGCGTTACCGCAGACATGAGCGACGGATTGACCGATTACACACACAATTTCCGATGGCAGGACAAGATCCCAGAGCCGGAATGTTCAGCGCACAAACCCTCCTGCGCCAAGCCCAACTGCGCAGGTCAGGCCAAGAGGTACAATGTAGTCTGAAAGAAACGCTAACTAGCTTCGAAATAGAACACCGAACGTGGGAAGAGACTGCCTCAAGTCAAACTGGTTGGAGAACAGTGATCAAAAGAAGCGCCTGTCCTCGCTAAAGCCTCTCGAGCAACAAGGGCCCGTGAGAAGAGGATGAAGCGCATAGCCTAACAGACACCATGACGTACTCGATCCTCTGTCGTTTTCGTTGAAACCATTTGGTCATCTTCACGCTTGCGATGTGACGAACAACATACATATATATATATATATATATATATATATATATATATATATATATATAGAAAAGTTCATATTTTTTTGAAGCATCCGAATTAAATTTAGTAATATGAGGTGAGGTAAATAAATATCATCAAAGCATGTTAAGGATGCGATATTGATTTTATTTTAAAAGAAAATAAAATCGAAACCGATTTGTTTTTATAAACTTTCATTTTAGTTTATAGTATCAGATAATTTCGCCAAGTAAAATTGGCCTCATCAGTGTGTTTATAGATCCGATCTTATTGGATTCCCAGCCTATGTTGGTGTGAACTGGCTTATGGGATGATGAGGCCAATTTTACTTGGCGTAATTATCTGATACTATAAACTAAAATGAAAGTTTATATAAAAAAAAAAGAATCGGTTTCGATTTTCTTTTCTTTTAAAATAAAATCAATATCGCATCCTTATCATGCTTCGATGGTATTTATTTACCTCGCCTCATATTACTATATATATATATATATATATATATATATATATATATATATGTTTTATTGATATACTATACAAGTAGAAATTCATTGAATGATACCCGGTTTTCGTGCTACTAAATCAATGGCAGTTTTAAAACATGCAGCATATATCTAGGTCTAGTCACACTTACGAGTTATTAAACGACCAAACTGCTGCGTGTGGATGACTGTGTGTACGTTTATGAACGCGTGTATCTAATGTAGACCGGGACTGTTTTTGAAGCATAACCTTCTATGAATAATTAGGTTAGAAAAATGATGAATATATATTTTATGAAGATGAATAAAATCCAAAAGCGAAAGAATATTAAATATTCTGAACTAGACAACAAATTGTCCAAACCTCACTCGGTCAATGTTTCTAAATTGATCTATATTATGTTGAGCTGTTATACACGCTGTATTATAGCGTGTGCGAGAAAACGGGATATTTGATAACATCAGACTAGCTTATTTTGCGACCACTCTAATATGTACGTCTTCGGAGTGGTACGTAATGGTACGGTGGGGAAGAGGTAGTCTTAAATTCGGCTTGTTATTGTTAAGGAAATACTTCTCTTCCACTGCTCAATGTTTTAACCTTAAGCTAAGTTTGCATAGCGGTTAGAAATTGCTGCTATCCATTAGTGCATTTTTCTTTGACAATTTGATTTCAGTATCCCTTGTAGTCCCGTCGGGTGCAAGATGACGCTTCTGGACTAAAGTCTGACAAACATTCTTAGTCAGCCTTTGATATGAATAAAACTGTATAAAATATCTAAACATTGTTTTTAATTGTCCTCTTTTCTCAAGCTTTCGTTTTATTTTATTCATCTTCCGGTAGAATTGTAAATATATGCTATATAGTTCGATCAATCACGGAAGGTACAAATGACACATTTAAGCCATAGTATTAAAAAAACACAGCGAATGTCACTTTGCATGTAGAAATCATAACTTCACTTTAAAATAAATCACTACCCGTCCATCTATAATAAAGGCTAATGTGCATCTATATGCATTTGCATATATAGAAACTATATATGTACTTCCTTGCCGCCAGGCAATATTTAGCAAGTAAAAGAAAATGTATTTTTCCTAGCCAGATTAAACCATTTTCAAGTTATGAGGGGGACGAGAAAGCAAATAGCAAGCCAGACTTACTCCGCCTGAAATAAATTCGGAAAGAAATCGTTCACACTATAAGAAAAGGTCAACGGTGGGCTTTTTCATTCAGTAGGTTATCAGAATAATCTATGAAAATTAATTAACTAACGTAATTCTCATATTTTATATAAATATTTTAGTAATATATCAAATAAAGTATGAGTGCAAACGCTGGGGAAGCACATTTTTTCGGTCATTATTTGACGCAGTGCGTACACTTAATTAAGTATTATGCCGTTTAAAACTTCATTTGCCCGCTTGAAAATGTTATTTCCGTGAATACTAATAAGCTCAGAGGATTCGGCTTTCGGGCTGAGATCAAAGTGTTGTGTTAGTTCTGTTCTCCGTTAATGAAGAAAGAGTATTTATACATTAAGGCAACGTTTATTGGTGTCCTAGTAAAGACTGGCCATTTTTAGGGAGCTGAATTGTCCCCGCATTAGAAAGCGAACTTGTGTATATCTCTGGCCTCGTAAGGAGGAAAATCAATAGGGACTTATACTGGTTATATAGCGAACATCGTAGATGAGGATGTAATCACGTTGACACAACGATTCTCGTTATTTCCCCTATGTTTAACGACGTTGCGTCTGGTCGATACCAGCTGGTTAACCATTTAGGAATACCAGGTGATTTATACTGTTCCTCGCTGATTACTGTAAGAATTCCAGGAGTGTCTTAAGGGGCCGTCGGTTACGGTTAACGGCTTGCAAATATTGACGAGTGCTATTTTAGTGCATTCTTAGAACATCCTACGAGACTCACTTGGACCCGGCTCAAAACTTCTCGAGTGAATGCTGTCATAGATACAGAGGTAAAAAGACCACATAGACTTCCACGTTATCGATCAGATCGGAGTGATATAAAACACATTTCTGATATTCAAAAGAATTATAACATTAGACAGTTTTATTAAACAATACAACGCTGTTAGAAAGTACTCATGTAGCACAATATTGAATATGTTTGAAATAAGTTATGTCCAACGAGCTGTGCATACCGACGTTGCTCGGGAGTTGTTTCGATGCTTCTGCAGTATTGAGTACATATGAACTATTTATGTCTTTAATTCGAAGAGTGACTTGAAAGCGAGAGATAATCCAGACTTTTTTTTATCGAATCTGATTTGTTATTTTCACTCAGATCACATAATTGTACCCATTATACTACTTGTTTCATATGTTTCGTTCATTTAAACGTTTCTTCATTTCAATTACATATTTTTTTATGTATGGGAATTGCTTTATTTATTATTTTTCATTGAAATTTTATTTCATTCTAATTCCGTTTTCTTTATAAAAAACAGGTTTATTTATTATATGATGTTTAATATATTTAAATAAATCTAGGTAATTTTAACGTATCGTCTGAATTTTTATTTGATTTTCTATTAAAAAGTCAATTCCGAAAAGCACTAAGCGTGTGTGTGTGCGTGGAAGTTGTGCATTAAAATTGGTTATTTACAATTCACATTTTTGGAGGAATCAGATTTGACAAACAAGTTTTAATTATCTTTTCTTTTCTTGTCACTCTTTAAATTAAACACGAAACTATTTCATATGTACACAATACTGCAGTAACACCGGTTTTTCTACTTTCAGTTTCTTTTCGCTTTTCTCTCTATGTCCATCAATTTATTTTTTTTGGGGGGGGGGGTTACCAATTTTTTTAATTTTTTTAATATAATTTTGAATGTTAAATGTCTTATTACGGTAACGTTTGGCCATTAAATAATTAATTGAGCCAAATTGGTATGAACTTATAATTTCTTTTCCAGGGAATCTCTACATATAATATTAGTGGATACTAATAGCTTCTTAAACGTTCAATATGTAAATTGGATGTTAATTTGCAAATATTTCAAAGTTAGAAATTACTTTCTATTTGAGAGTTTAAATACTTTCAAATTGTTTTCAAATTTGAACGGTCACGAAGTAATTCAATCTTTTCTCTTTAAACTATTCACAAAGAATATAATTGATGATGTTTTTACGAATAAAACGAAATACGTTCTGGAAGATCTAATTTCGTAATTAAATTTCTGTTTATAATTATGATATTAAAACTCTGTTTTATTTTATACTAATGTATTTCTTATTTCAATAAATATTCGATTAATAATAATAAAATAATAAAATATTAATTCAGTTCGAAGACACACACATACACAGACACGTGAAGTTATCTTCTAATTTTATTAATATACATATACTAACAAACTTATCCTTTAAAAATTAGTTATAATTTAGTTTTTTTCTTTTTTAAGGGGAGGCTATAGTTTACCATGAGCATTTAAGCTCATGGTAAACTATAGCCTCCCCTTAAAAACAAATGTCACCTATGAAATCGTTACAAAATTCACAATCTTTTTAATAATCCAACTATATTTTGTACAAATAAACTTCAATTTATGCCTGATGTGTTTATCAACATTCTTTGTTGTATCGTCTATGCTAGGATATCTTGACCATATCTTGACGATCATTAGTAATAGGTGTTATTCTGAATAGGTTACACACTCATAATCCCCAGCATTTTATAGGTGGGGTTATATCAAAGAATATGTCTAACAAAACAATCCGAAGAATATTGCTGAACTGAGGAAGGCACTCACAGTTAAAATAAAGGGCGATGCCAAGAGAGGGCTTTGTCAGAGTTATCGCCAATTTTGCTTATCGTTTTCAGGTGTGCTTATAATTGAACATCAGTAAAACATAGACTGTTGCATATTCCTGACTCAAAGTTCGTAGCCAAGGCAACCATTGACTGAAGCTTATTTGTACGTAATATGGTTAAATTGCAGAAAGAATTGTGAATTTCATAAATGATTCCATGGGCAGCATTTTTCGGGGCTCATTCTGCATGCTAATTTCAGATTCTCCGATATGTGATGATCTCGATGTTATTTCGGTTTTATTACCTCAGGAGATCTCCATCAAAATCCGTTTTTTTTTCATTCAATGTTTAAAATATATCGCTTCATTTGTGTTTTCAATATTTTATCGACTACATTTAAAAAATATCCTGTAGATGACTATATTTGGTCGAAAGCTCTGGAAAAATGTGGAAAGCTAAGAATGTTTAAAGAAAATACAAGACTTTTGGATACTTTTTATTAACATGACAGCGTGATTCATTTAAGTTTGTGAGACTGTTAAAACGGGCCTTTTCATATATTATTTAATGATCTATACTTAAAAGAATAACTTATGCTGGGGACGCATTATATATAGTATATATTTTATATATAGTAAATGTTACATACATATACATATATACATATACATATATATATATATATATATATATATATATATATGCATACTATATATATATTGTATATATATATAATGCGTACTTCATCATAAATATATACATATATATATATATATATATATATAGGTATAGAATATATACTATATATACATACTATATCTACTGTATATATATAATGCGTACTTAGCATATATATATATATATATATATATATATATATATATATATATATATATATATAGTATATATTTATATATACATAACATATCTCGTGTCAGCAGAAAAAAATCAGCTAAGGTGATCTATTATAAAAACAAGAGTAAAATATGCGATTTTATTTACGTAATATCCATTTCTGGTAGCCAGGTCTCACGTTCCGAGATTTGCTAGAGATCTTATAACAATACCTACTAACGAAGACTAATGCAATCGTAAACCTCTTACTGAACGAAGTTCCGAAAGAAAATTATCTCTCGGAGATGACTTTTCTGATATCACTTCTCAGTGACAGGCTGACGGTCGTCTTAATATTCATTAGCTGTTTTTTTCATAAAATCTTCAGCGAAACCAAGGAAGGGGAACCGTGGTACCGTAAATGGACTCTTAAGTGTATAGTGTATGTATATATATATATATATATATATATATATATATATATATATATATATATATCTGTGGGTGTATGTTAGTGTGTGTGTGTTTATGTTGTACCTGTATGAAAGTGACTTTTTGTATTACTTTTAATTTTCTTGATTGAACTCTATTTACTTATATGCTTTTCTCTCTTGTTGCATGATTTTAATAACTCTAATGAAAATGTCTCTTAATATATATTGAACTGTATTTTCGACGTCGTTTTCTCTACCCGCAACAAAGGAATAAGTGTTTTGTCTTTTTTAAAAAGGTTACGAGAAGCGGATTCATCCTAGCAAAGTAGCCTCATGAGAATATCATTCACGTAGGCTTTCGTGAAGATTGTGTTTTTCCCTTCCTTAGGACTGTCTTCTGATTCATAATGTTCACCTGCCGATGGTAATCTAATGGGTGGAATTCACGAAGGCGGTCTTATAAAGCGGGACATATTTCCCCGGCGTTATGATTTCAGTTCTACTCAGCAGTCGTCGACAAGTTCTAAAGAAATGCTATTATGAAAATATTTTAAAAATCATAACGTAAAAATGTGTTTAAACACAACTGTAAAGTATTTTCGTTGTAAAACCACAATTATTCACTTAATAATAATGATTCCCGTGAGTCTAAATAATATCGCAGCACTCGACTTACTATACCTCGAGAAAGGTTTTCTTGATTGAAACGTTATATGATTCACAAATAAAAACGGTTATATCAGTCAATAATGAACAGCATTTTTCATGGCACTCAAGTTATTTGTTTTAGGATAAGTGTTCTTCAATTCGACCGGTTTGCATAAACTGATAGAAAACGGCACAAAGTGTAATGGATTCACGAGTTAAAGTGGCAACGGATTTTCAGAACTATTGGACCAATACAATTAATGTCATTTGTAAATTTGTATTTTGGTATTCATAACTGGAACCGTGAATGGCTGAAATCTTCCGACGACTCAGTTGTCGATCGAAGTGGGTTGTCCGACTTGACACGTAGTGCAGTGAACACGTATGGAGCCGGCTCAACCCATCTAAGGGGAATGCTGTTAGAAGTTACAAGGAACTTAAAACGTATTAGACTGGATAGGGGTTCATATTTATTTTTTCTCGACACTTTTCAAGGATATTATATAAGTACATTGTTTATCTTACAACCGATTGAAAGGTGACTCTCTACTTTAAAGGTGGCTCTCTATTGAAAGGTGACTCCTTATTTCAAGGTAGCCTTCTATTGAAAGGTAACCCCCTACTAAAAGGTGAGTGTCTGTTGAAAGGTAACTCCCTATCGAAAGGTGACCTTCTATTGAAAGGTCGTTCCTTATTGCAAGACAACCCCCTATTGAAAGGTGACTCCCTGTTGAAAGGGAACTATTTTTTCAAGGTGTTTCCCTATTGAAAGGTGACTCTATATTGAAAGGGGACTCCCTATTGTAATATGAATTTCTATTATAAGATACATTTTTATTAAAAGGTGACTCCCTATTGGAAGGTGATTCCCTATTTAAAGTGTACCCCTTATTTAAAGGTGACTCACTATTGGAATGTAACTCCGTATTAAAAGGTGACTCTTTATTGAAAGGTGACCAACAATTGTAAGACGACTTTCTATTGAAAGGCGAGTCCTTATTGAAAAGTGACCCCCCATTGAAAGGTTACCCCCGTATTGAAAAGTGACACCCTATTGAAAAGTAACTCCCTATTGAAAGGTGACTCACTATTGAAAAATGACTTCCTATTGAAATGTGACTCCGTATTGAAACGTAACCTCGTATCGAAGGTGACTCTCTATTGAAACGTAACCGCTTATTGAAAAGTGACTCCTCTGTATAAAAATATGATTCATTTCTTAAATATTATTCTTACAACAAATGAATACGAAAAGAATGCATCTTACATGCGATTTTACTTAAAATTTGCATTCTCCACTAACACTTCAAAAGAGTTTCTCAAGTCGCTCGGGAATGGCATAATCTGATTTTTACAGAAATGCTTGTGTGATCGAAGTAAGAACTTCTCGTGTTCTTCTTTTACCTAAGACGGTTCTTTCGTGAAAAAAACCTTGCTTCTTCAACAAACCCCGAAAAAAAAATGCCGTAAAAAAGAATTCCAGAAAGTTGTGAAAAAATTACAGCATATGTATAAATTACAATTATAGGGAGTTACTTTTCAATCAGCCTTGATATACTAGGAATGGACGTGCAAAGGCGGTGAAATAAACACATGCAGTAAAACGATGAATATAGACAGGTGGTCGATGGCTTCGCGTTTTAGGTATTCCACACTGGAACGGTGAATGGCTGAAGTCTAGTACTGGACTTAGTAACACACACATATATATATATATATATATATATATATATATATATATATATTAATTTTAATACTTTTAATGGGATACATAAAAATCATGCAAAACCGTTCTGTTTAGTGAATGTATTGTATTACGAACTAGCTGGCTTTGCTGGCTTTGCTGGCTTGCTATCAATTCGCAAAGTTAGACTCTTTAAATACTTGCAAAAGTAATCAAAATAATAAACAGTTCATTCATAGAAGTGTTCCAACCACGAAACAGACTCTTCCCCATCTATGTATATAAATAGATTAACATTGAGGTAATTTCAATAATTCAAAATAATAAACAGTTCATTCATAGCAATGGTCTTACCATAAAACAGACTCTTCCTCGTCTATTTATATACATAGATTAACATTTAGGTAATCTCAATATAAATTTATCTTTTGAATATGACCGCGAAGAAGTGAAAAAAAAGAAACTAATTTGCATTTTCACTTGCCATTTTAAAATAGATCGCAACTTGTTTAAAATGAGGTCAGTTTCTCTACGGAATTGAAAATTTGAACACAAATGCTGAATATTTATTGTACTTGAACCCATTGATATGTCTAAATAAGTTGAACGCGAAAATATCCAATAACAATTTAAATACATTCTCTTAGTGAAAACTGTAAAAAAAACCTTATAAATAGACTTACACGTCTATATATATAAGTTATATTCTTACACAGTTTTTATCTCGAGTAAACGTAATATTTAAAGATCCCTAATATACCGAGGAGTGATGTATGGCAATTGCTTTCCTAAACATGTCGAAATGGCACATTCCAATTATATTCTGTCTACATTCTGCCGATGAGTGAATGCTAAAAGTTTTTCGTTTCCAGTTTTAAATTAAAAGCGGCCAATAAAAGTGAAAGTAATTTGTTTTTAAATCTAGAAAGGAATAACCCTGATTAAAAAAATAACAAAAAATCAGAGATTTATCCGATCTTAATGAAGGCAATAGTTTACAGCTCAAAAACCGTTTTGTTTTTACACTTAGATTTCTGATTTTTGTTAGCATCATTTTCTACCTGGAGCTGCATTAATTTTAATTTTTCATTTGCACCATCACGTGTTCTCTCTTTGTAAAGATGGTCGCTGAGCTTCGACTCAAGTGAAACAACACGTATTTCATCTTTAACATGGAAGGCGTGTCGTTGTGTCATTTGACTACCTTAAACACATCTTGTTTTATTTAATGCTGTATAGCCATCACCGGCAAAGGTCTGCATATGCACGTTTGAATTACGGTTAAACACACATCTGAAAAAGGAAAATGGTCTTTTCAAAATATCATATACGGAACCTCCATCAAATCACACTGACGCAAGTAAAATTGTAATAAATATGAAAAATATGCTGTATTAATAAAAAAAAGGTTGAAACTGCAAAATTAATGCAATCGTTATATGTCTTAATTTGCTTCAGTTCGTGTTTATTCGTTACACGTTAGCATTGTATAACTTTCGATAAATCACCTTTACATACACACTAAACAATAGTTCTAGCTCACTACATTAACCTCTTTAATCTCAATATGTTTTCAAAATAAAATGAATACTTTATATATACAATCATTAATTATTTAATAACTATTGAATTTTTCATCAAGATCGGATAAATCTTTTATTTTTCATAGATTTGTTAAAATCTGGCGTATTCGTATTGTTTGTGTATGATCACGACCTAATCACGTTGACAAACTGGTTTTTATTCGATAACCGAAAATAAGCGACTGTTAAGCTGGCCAGTATTAAATGGGTGACTATTTGGAGATACCAAACGCTGAGAAAATACAGACTTGAAGATGTATTTAACAAGTCTTCTTAAGTATAACAAGTAAATCCATACGCGTATGGACACAACAAGACACTCGTACTCTTTGAGGAAGTTCTGTTCTAAGTCATGTGGTGAAGCTCACCGTATTTTTATGTTCTTCTTTTTTTGGTTAAAGGATCAAATTACGTTCACATTATATCGGCCGACCCTATTTTTTCATATACATTCCTCCATTTTTAGTTTATGTAATGACGACAAGCTATACATATTTTAAAGTATTCAATGTATACAATTAAGTTGCTTTATAACATATGGATGAAAGAAAAGTAAGGGCTTAATACAATTCCGATAAATATATGTAGGCCAATGATAACAATGATTTTAATTCGATATAGTCGATTCCATAATCAGCTAGGGTATCCATTAGGCCAATAACGCAAGCCACGTGCGTTGAAAGAATATTTCAGGAGGTCATTGTTTGCTTGCGTGTATCCGCTTCTCTGAGCCATTTAAAAGTTTTGTACCTGGCAACTTTCTGTTTTTTTTTTTTACATTTTTCTTCTTTTTCTGTGTTCATTGTTTCTTCATTGTTGTGCATATCTATCAATCGTTTCCTTCATCATACCTACCCTTCATCCCAACCCCAATTCAAAAACGAAAAGAAAAAAAAAAATTTCTGGAATTTCCGAAACAGATTAAATTAAAAAAAACGGAAAACAAAACTATCGCTGATTTGTGTACTATTTCGCTGTTTGTTGTTTGATCGTGATATCTCCAATAGAATGTCGCCCGTGCTTTTGTGTGTTACACTTTGGCGTTCCCGAGAACAATAGTGATAATAATAACAACAATAATAACAACAATAATAATGCTACTGCATGGGACTTACTGCCTCTCGTCATGTGTTTCGGGACTTTCTCCCCACCTTCTTCCGGAACAAAAAAAAAAAGAAGATGAACCTGTAATATCATTTTGCAGTCTCAATGTACACCCTGTGATAGATGTCAGATCTCTGCACCCCCTCTTCCTGTGACGTAATGTAGTGATGCATATCTATATATCTATATCTTTATATATATATATATTTATCTATCCAGCTCTATATATTTATATATATATATAATGTCAGTGAATTTTGGCTTGATGTCTTCCCTTTACCCTGCATGTCATGAATACATTTACATGTAGCCACGTATTATCTAAAAAAAATAATTAAAATAAATTGGTTTTAAATGATAGAATAATTAATAAAATTTCACAACAATACCTTTTTTATGAAATATATAAATAAATTACTGATAACCACATGTTGTCACTGTTATATAATTTGCAAATAGCAGTAACTACCCGGCATTATCCGGGAGTCTTACATTTTTAATATTGTTTATTCTTTTGTACGAGATTTGTATTTTTATCGGATTTCGAAATTTAAATTTAATTATTAGATAATATTTAATTTTTAAGATTAATTTTATGAAGATAATTATAAACTAAATTCTGGTCTGAGACTATTATTAAGTAAACTTGGGTATGACATAAGTTTAGCAATTCTGTTTATTAAATCAAGTGAAAAAATTAAATCGTAAGCTTAAAATGATATAAACAACTGTTTATAAAGTAAATTGTACAACTTGCGTTAACACAATCAAAATGGTGTATTTATTATTTAAGAAAATTTCTGTCGCTTTGGCAACATTAAAAACTAATCTTGAGTTTACCAAAAGTGAAAATATAATGTAAATTCGGGTTTGAGATTATTATTTAGTAAACTTTCTTACAATAAAATTTAGGCTGGAAAAATTTATAAATATTATAACCTTGTAACTTTAGGAATATTAAAATAACAATTGTAAATTAATACACCACTGAGAAATAAAACTATAAACTAAATTCAGCTCAGATGGTATTATTAACTAAACTTTCGTACAACATAGACACTGTAAAGAAATTCGGGTTAGGGCTTATTACTAAGTCACTTCCCTACAGAAGAACCTAAGCGCATCATAATGATGCGCTTAGATTATGTTAAAACTAACTTTAGTAACATTATAAATATAACTTTAACTTTATAATTAAACGCAAAAACATAAGATTTGTAAGACTAAATTCGGGTTAGAGATTATTTTTCAGTAAACTTGCGTACAGCATAATTTAACGCTGTATTTACAAGTTTAAAACTATTTTGCCACTTTATGAACATTCAAAACAATAATTGTAAATAATTTATAAAATGCTGTAAAAAAGGAGAATTATAAACCAAATTTGGGTTCGAAACAAAATGTACGTGTAACATAAGCCAAGTGATGTATTCATTATTTTAAATCAATTTTGTTACTTTAAGTGCATTGAAAATAAATAAAACATAAGTATGTTTCGTTTCCATTGAGATAACATATTTTAAGGATATCATTCTCTTCCTTTACTGTTTGCTATTGTTTTTTTGAAGAACACGATGACGTGGATAGAACATCTAAGATTATCGAAACCGGAGCGGAACTGTCACGTAATGGACGTAAAGAATATAAAAATTGATATCTGATCAAATATTTGTTATTAATAAATAAGAGAATAAGATTATGGTTGCTTTTGATTCGTCTAATAATTATAAATAAATAAACAACACGATTGAACGTTCATTATTTGGTTTATATTCGAAACTGGACCTGAACTGTGGATGCGAAATCGTTATTTCAGAAAAAATATGTTATTTAATTTTTTACCTAGTCTAAGTGGAAATTGGGAGTAAATGTGATTAAGAGAGAACAATTATGTCCACTTCCACTAAATATGACTAAAAAGATAAAATATTGACCAGGATAAAATATTGAAATTTGCTCAACTATTTAACCACTCGTCATGTATCTCGCGTATTCTGATATCTTCGAATATTATAACAATATTTAAGTTCATGAAAATTGCATGATACGTAATTATAAAAATATGTAAGAATTATTAAGTTCAACTAAACATGGAATTAACGATTATTATAAATAGTTTGAATAGTGGTCTCATGAATTATTAACAAAATTAGAACAAACTTGAACATATAAACAAATGCAAGGAATTAGGGTCGTAAATTACTTCTAATCAATCAAAGACGTGCTGCTTTTGTTCTTTACTTGACCAAAACTTGAAGGAGTCCATATACGAAGTCACTTATGATATACGAATAACTTTACGTCGTATGTATACAACTAATAAAAGTTTACTTCTATATCTATTCATATAAAGTTAAGTTTGATTTGTAGTTATTTCTAGATAATCTTGTAAGTACTCGAAAGAAGTTGGTCTTTCTATGAACACGTCCAAGACTAAATGCATGTCCACTGATAAAAACAAACGCCTCTTAACATCAACATCAACGACAGAGAAATCGAACAAATTACAGAGTTTGTTTACTTTAAGCACAAGTTGTCTTCACCTAACGACGGGCAAACACCTGTGAATCATAGACTCGGCTTAGGTTTGGTCACCTTAACAAGAAACAAAACTGCTATAATTCCTAAACGCATACCATACAAAATCAAAGCGAAAATCTAAAACGCATATGTTTTTCCTGTATTCTTATACGGGCTGCAATGTGCCAACTGGACTGTAAAATTACATCAGAAAATAGAAACTTTACAAAGCCACACCATGCACTTTATTAGTGAAAATAAACTATCTGATCACATCAGTATTGCAGAGTTCCGAAAACTCACTGGCATCCCATCAATATCATCTGTCATGAAATGCAAAGTCTTGAGATTGATTGGTTACGCTAAGCGTTCTAGTTAGAGGTATGTAAACTATGCTTTGAACACATCATAAAGGAAGCCGGTCGAAAAGTATACAAAATAAAAGATAGATGGAATCGTTTGTGAATGGATGATCATGCACATAAGATGTAAATGGATGATCATGAACATCAACCAAGCACACACTTTGGCCCAGATCGTAGCTTTTGGTGGACACTCAGCCATGTTTGTGCGTAATCTGCAGCTAGCGGAGAAAACGTTTAATAAAAGGTATATGTTTCTGTTTTTGTATGTACAGGATTCACTCCTAATATAATTAACCGATCATTATGAATTGTGTAACACAGCTGCGATGCGTAAATCGTAATGTAAGCTATATTTAGTTTAATTCATTATTTTTATAATATAATACACCAACATACGATGCAAATGAAAACATGTACAGCCTAACACCAGTTAAGGAAACTTCCTCTAATGTAGAAATCGCTAGTCCGTGTCAATTCGTAGTTAAGTAAGGTTTCCTCTGTTTCGAGCTGCAATTCACTGATACGGATTCAGTTAAATCTCCGGTATAGCCTCGATCCAAACCAAGTCGAAGAAAACTGGAATGTTTTCTCCATTCATACTCGGATCTTTTTCTTTCCTTCTTTAACTCCCATTTATAAACTACCTTTTTCATTTCTTTATACTAACATCTCTGTCTTTCTATTTGACTTATTTAACACTATCCTTCTTTTATATAACTACAAGCTGGCAAACCTACTGCAGTGCGGGTGTTCATAATACGGATAGGCACTTGGACTCTTTAAGAGATGCAGGATGTCAAACAGCAATATGTTTGAAAGTAATCAAAAGCATGACAAAGCCTTGGTGAGAATACACTTTATAAACTAAGGTGTTGGGAATGAGATTTTAAAAAATGTATTGTTTTTATTCATTTCAACGAAAGCATATTGTATATTGAGACGTAAGGGGCTACTCTAATTAGGGGTCAGTATAATGTTTGTTCAAATTACATTTACAATTCTTCATG
Source organism: Sepiola atlantica (assembly GCA_963556195.1). Lineage (NCBI taxonomy): Eukaryota > Metazoa > Mollusca > Cephalopoda > Sepiida > Sepiolidae > Sepiola > Sepiola atlantica. Next base: position 34,860,830 of record OY744540.1, read on the forward strand.
TTGGTAAAGTCTGAAAAACAAGGCACAGGAGGAAAATTCCAAACCCAGCGGTCGAGAAAAGAAACTAGTAGAGTAAAAAAGTTTTCCGTCATCTGGGGACTTCTACAATGAAGGGTAAGATTTTGGCTGCGTCAGTTTGTTCCGAGGTACTGAGGTTGGGGGTGTACAAGCACTAAGTTCGTCGAAAAACATTCCGTGTAAAAAAGGCGCAGAGATGTACTGAGGTTGGGGGTGTACAAGATGTAAGTTCGTCGAAAAACATTCCGTGGAAGTCCGTGTAAAAAAGGCGCAGGGATATCACGTTGCAGCGATGAAACCTGAACTGAAGATTAGCAGACAGCGCGGGACATATTAGGTTAGAGACTCATTTTTGTACTCTGTCTAAGAGGAAACGGCTAGTGGTGTGAGCGCAAGCCCAGATGTGGAAACAATATTCAATGCATGGGCGAAAGGTGGCTTTCTAGAGATATATGATACAAGCAGGGGTGAGTCAGTCTCCCACTTATGTCTAAATTAGACTCTCTTAAAATGATCGAAATTTATTAGCTGTACAGAATCTGTTTAAGTGTCAAGTTATAATAGCACTATTATGGTTACAATCTATAAACATGGTTGCGAAGTTGGAGCTAAGGTCCGGCGAGTCGCAGGTTTTGGAAGGAGTCAGAGTTGTAATCGGGGTCAGAAATTTTGAATCCGATTATTACTGAATATTGATAGACTTTAACATAAGGAATCGGAGTCGGACATTTTTTTTAATTCTGGTGGTCGTAGTTGGACTCTTAGGAATCCTATGAGTTTGAGTCGGACCTTATATCTTCGATTCGGCAACTCTAATTATAAAATTAGAATATTTGATAACTTAGTTTAACGTATTTTGTAGTGACCCACGCTTTGGAGCATCTTCTCCAAAACGGCGCCGCCATAGGCTGTGTTATTGTAAGTAGCAAGCGAAAGGGAAAATGGTAAAGTAAGAAATAATAATAAGAAAGTGTTGAATTCACACATACAGGCACACATACGAATTAACACACGAATACACAGACGAACGGAGGAGAAACATGAGACATGAAATGAGGTGAAAATAAGTAATGTAGTTATTATTGATAAAAGTCCCTAACTCTATCGAAATACACATGAATCAACAGGGTAGAAAAATTATAGAGAATGCATTGCGTGAAGTAAATGCAACTTACTTTGATGTTATTTGGGAAGTAATTCGAGATGAAACCTGTCACGAGTAGAGAAGGACCATAAAATTATCGATCTGCGAAAGATAATTCCGCCACGTAAAAGGATGACTGGCGAAAGAAACGCGCAAGAGTCGTGTAAACCATATAAAAATATTGAGCAAAGCTGCATCAAGCTTAATGTAATAAAAAGATCAGGCTTCGTTTCTTTTAGCTCGCACAAGTATGGCCTGAGTCTTATTTGTTGCTAAGTATAATTCAAGGAATATAATTTGAATATGGTTCAAGGGAGAAACTCCTTACTATTCTGAGCCGACATTTTTTCTCCGATCATTAGTTATTCCACGCACACTAGATTATTAATCTTTGTAAATTTACTCGCTTTCTTTTTCTCCTATTTTGCGCTTTTCTCACTTGCAGATTTGCTATCCCAGTATATTTGTTGATTACACCCTGGGTAGACCTTTATATTCGATATTTCTATTGAAGAGACTGCTTTATACAGCTTCATATCTCTCGCCTTTTTCTCTCAAAATATGTTGGGTCCCTTTCTATTTATTTCTCAATCATTCCGCCCACTATTAAAATTCTTTTAATTATTTATACCAAATTGGAGCTTATTTGTGAATATTTTATCCTGATATCTATCCATATAAACCAGGTATATATATATATATATATATATATATATATATATATATATATATATATATATATATAAAAGTTTCTTAAACTAATGAACGGACACTATGAATTTTGGAATATTTATTATAGTAAACACGGTGAGTAACATGGCCACATAATATTTACTTTCGAAATTTTAACATTTCTCAATATATATATATATATATATTTATATATATATTAAGTTAAGTAATATATTTCGTTGTAAAGATAAAATCTTAAAATGTATTTATTAAAAATTGAAACCTTCTCTGTGAATATATTATGCGTACATCTTATATATAAACGTAGGTATATATATATATATATATATATATATATATATATATATATATATATATATATATATATATATATATATACATATATATATATATATATATATATATATATATATAAATATATATATATGTACAGAATACTCTCTTAAACTAAATAACCGATCACAATGAATGTTGGTAAGTAACATTAGTAGATTATTTTCTTTGTAATATTTACCATTTTGGAGGTGCTTTCACACAAACTGGGACTCTCCCTCAAAAACCTTCAACATCAGTTAGAACCACAAAATATAATAGAGAAAGAAATGCTTTGCATCAAATTTTGAGTTATATTAAGTATGACATTTTACAAGGATCGATATTCGCCCGTGAGCGTCAATCGTATATACGTGCTTGGTAAAATCCTAAACTATTGAACTTGCTATTATAAATTATGGAATCTGTATTCTAGGCAACAGGCTGAGTAACGTGTGCAAATTATTTTTTATTGCATTCCTGGGAAGTGCACCATACTCTCCAAAATAGAAAAACACTTTAAAATTAAAAAACTAATGGCATATTTATTGCATATACCCGTTCTGAGATGTGTATGCTATTCCTATTATATCAACTAGCTAAAGACCCCATCTACTCTGGGTTATGAATTGTATCAAATTTTCTATAATGACATCTTTTACATGTCTTTACATAGACATGGTAAAAATGAACAGTACCTAATCGGTGCTAACTACCTTGAGCCCTCTAAAGTTGATGACGAGGTAATCCTTATGGGGGAGGGGAACGAAAGAGATGTTTCCATCAGTGTTTTGGTTTAGATATGTTTTCATTTGTCTTGGACCTCAGCGCTCGTGGTTGTTAAGATATGAGGGGTTTTATTTACCTCACAACTCTGTATTTAGTTGAGGTACCAAACATAACTATCATTAGAAAGAATAATGGAAGAAACAAAAAAGAACCAAATAAAATTTGCACATTTATTTAGAGTTGTCAACATATAAAACACCGTAAGCGTAACATAACACTAATCATTAAAGACATTAGTTTCTACTCACAAGTAGCGGCAGTTCTCAACTCACTGCCTGGGAGTCTTTTAAATTTTAGTTGTGTTTCCGTAGTGTTTCTCTTAATTTGTTATAAGAAAATATTTGCATGCTTGGAAAAATAATTGTATGAACAAACAGATTTCTATTTATTTGCCTCCACACGAGGGCACAGTTAGAAACAAGGTCGGTTTTAATGTGAGGAAAATCCGGCTCCCTCAAAAGGAGCACTCTGGACAAGAACAATGATAGCATTGCCATAGTCACTGAACGGATATAGAAAAGGTGAAGTGGAGTATCAAAACAGATAATACAGTTTACTTTTAGCAAAAAGCCAGTTGAATGTATTATTTAAATAAAAAATATTTTTGAATAAAATCGTTCAGCCATCTTACGTAATGTTGAAATGTGAATCGGATAAATATATTCGTTTTGTTTAACTCTTATGTTTATAAATAACAAGAAGTTTACATATTCCAGAACAGGTAAAATAAATTAATCGAACAGAATAAATTGCTTTAATTTTATGCCGCCTTATCAAGATTAAGATCAACATATAATGTTTCTAAACCTTATATCTAGAATCATCATTCCAATTTGATCAAAATCCATTATATGATTTTAATTCTAGAGAATATCTAAAATGTAAGGAGTAAGCTTAAGAGGTCATGAGAAGGAAGTGAAGTTCAGCAGTCTTGGGGGAATAACTCTTGTATAATGACTGGATCAAATTTACAGTAAATCTGACATATTTGAATGTTCAAATGAGAATTTCTGGCCATACAATGACCCCTAAAATGTGTTAAAATACTCCGTATTGAGAATCTTTATTTATTTATGTATCATACCTATTGCTAACATTTCGCAAAAATCAGAGACCTTTCGTGAGAATTTAATTTTTACGAAGGACCCCTATCTTGTGTTACCCGTTTGCATAAAACTAAATAAAATCTAGCCTACGTTACACATCCTTACGTTTAATAGCTGTGTTCCAAACCTCATAATCATGTGTTAATCGGTTTAGAAGCGAATTATATATATATATATATATATATATTATATAAATGAATACATGTGAAGGTTTTTCCCATCTATCCTTACTATATTAACATCGAAACGGGTGTTCTTATCTTATTCTCTAATACAACATAACATTGTGTAATACCGTATATATAGAAATCTTCGAACATTCACAAACATCTTAAGATATTATTACTTCGCATGTTTTCAAAGAGTTTCTAATAAATGAATATTCTGTAATATACTTTCGTAATTTGGTTTGTTATATTTTCAAATACACAATAGTTTCGTCGATATTAAAACGTCTGATGTTGCTGGGATGCGGAGAACAGATACTACACTTTAAATTATTTATGTGAAAACAATATTAAAAAAAATACATTCAAAACAAATTAGGCATAAGGCCATTAAAACTATGAGAAAATGGGTATCGTTGGTCATACTTGGTCTAAAGGGATAAAAAAAAATATATATATTACTCTTAACTAGAATCATCTCAGTCACCACAAAACAACATGTACACTAGGAGCTGTCTTACTTAAGATAACCCAAAATTTGTTGGAAATTTTATTTTTTCATAATTATATTTATATACCAAGATTTTATTAGTATAAAATGTGGATTGGGGGCAGAAAAGCACACTTTTGTTTGTAAGACCCTCCCAATCCTTACCATAATAATAGACCGCTCACTGTTATTCGGTTGGTTCAGAACAAAAAAAAAGCAGGTCAATCTCTTAATTGAGTGTAATTAAACTGGTTGAAGAAATAAAACGGTGGATAGAGTTTGGAGAATAAGCGGTGCCTTTCAAGGATAAATGTAATTTGAGAGAGGTCGAGGGAAAAAATTAAAAGTGGGGAGTAAACATCTTGGAGGATTTCTATTACCAGCGGGGGTAACTCATGAACTCGACTAGCTATGAAGATAAACGTACCTGAAAGGACCAGACTCCGCGTGCGTTATGCTCAGGTAGAGAACACGTACTTATACTTCACTACTTTTCGTACACAAAAGCTCGCTACTTGTATCCAGCTTTTTTTTTTAAACCGAGAAATGTAATCTTTTTCTATTCTTTATGATCTTGACCTTCAGCTAGTGCTTGAAGAAGGCGCGACGTCCGCACCATCATTCAGGCTACATCCGGAGTTGCAAGAAACACCAATCGTCTCTCCTTGTCCTATGGCGGTCAAACGTTGTCGATTACGTAGGATACGTTAAGCGAAAGTGGATGCTCGAGATCGATACCCAACATAACCTCGTTGACATGATCTTAGCTAAAAGGCAAAAGAACTATAAAAATAATGTTTTTATGACGGGACTATTTAAATGAATTAAAAAAAACTGATTTAATATATGATTGTAGTAGGTGTGGTTAGCGTAGTATCGGTTATGTTGTCATAAGACAGCCCTGCCAGGAATTACCTCCTCCGTTTTTCAAGGGTTAGGGTTAATTCTCCCATGTATTACATCCTTTTTTGAGGGAGAATGTGATATAGTATCTGTTCTGTTTTCAATAGACTATCTTCCCAGGGACTACACTCTCCTTTGGGAGGAGGGCGATAGTGTTCTATCTATTTAGTTGGCATTAAGAATCCTTCCAGGCATTAACTTCTCTTTTTGGGGTAAGGGGCCGCGTAATGTTCTTTCGTCATGATACCATCCTCTCAATCATTACCTCATACGTTGGCGGTCAGTATGTAGTTCGTTAACTATTATATCATCCTCCCCGCTTAACAATAATATGCGATCAGAGTTGCCATATATTTGCTACTCTCTCTCTCTCTTCTCTCTATCTCCTCTATCTCTCTTTCTCTCTCTCCCTATATATATATATATATATATATATATATATATATAGAGAGAGAGAGAGAGAGAGAGAGAGAGGGAGAGAGAGAGGAGTATAATTGCACGAAATGGAAATATCTCGGCGTTTAGAAATAAGAAAAAAACAAGTACTTTTTATGTATATATATATTTTTTTAAAAATTAATAGGAAATCTTACTTGCTTAGGCATTACTTCAACACTGTGATGTAATGCGTGTGACCGTGTTCCATGATATATTTCAAGGAATACCTCTTTATCAAATGGTTGGTGTTTAAAATCTCCAAAACACGTGCGGAATAGGAATATTGTTATATGCTTTGAACGCAGTAAATATTAATAGCCGCAGTAAATGGAATAAAATTATAACTGAATACTTGTTTTTCTCAACATTGTGTATTTGACTTAACTGATAAAGTGTTTAAGTTAAATCAACTATTTAAATACGTATATATTTTGTGGAAGGGGGTTAGGGGTAAGGGTAATAGCAAAGAGCGGTGCTCAACTAATTTTTCTTTTAATATTATCTATTAAATATTTATTATTTTTTTTTAATTGCATACTATTGTTATATGTATATATATATAAATATATATATATATATATATATATATATATATATATATATATATGTTATCACCTTACCGCATTATGTGTATATACATAAAACAGCAACTATATATATATATATATATATATATATATATATATATATATATATATATATATATATATATATATATATATATATATATATATATATATAGCTTAAAGACGTATATAGAATTATTTGGATCGTCATTTCTACCGAAGAACTCAAAGTTAAGTTTCGGATTGCCATTAGGGAAAATGAGGTCTGGATTCCATCTGATAAGAAATGGATAAATAAATCTCGAATAATGGATTCAACTCTAAAACAAAATGCATCCGCCTTTATAATTAATTAAGAACTCGTCGATAAATATCGGTTTCGACGTACAGAAATCAATACACGAAAAGACTGTATTTATCATCATTATTATATGTATATCTCTACGCAAACGTGATGTTCCACCTACGCCATCGAATTGTTTTGAAATATATTTATTTTTGATGTGCGTTGTTCTTGGCAAGATTATATCGTAACAATTCGATTTGATGAGATCAATTACATTATTTAGTTCTTTTTAAGTGTCTTCCTCGGAACAGTATTACGTATTGATTCATTTTTAAAGTTGTGTTAAGTTCTGTAGCCGTAGTAAACAAACGGATTTTCGCAGTCAAGGAACCAGGTCATGTGGTCAGAGAGAGAGATGTGCTCCTTTCCGCTTCTCACTGCAGTCGCAAAATCACACTCTTAGAACTTAACTTTATTCACATAAACTCAACTCATTATTAATTCACAAAAATAACTACATATACGTCAAACAACGTAAAAAGCCTCGTCTTTATTTATATTCATTTTGAATCACTTATAATTGCTATATTTATCTAAATTATTATACTCTAAAGTGTTTTTTCATTTATCCCACCTATTTTATCATAAACGGCTCACTATAATTTAAATTAATAATACAACATAGTTGTTTGCAATACTGTATATATAGTAGAGAGCAAAGACCTAAACACAGATATTTGAATGCTTAATTTGCATATACAGCATCACGTTGACACACCGGTTCCCATTAGATAACTGATATTAAGCGACGTTGAGCTTGGCCAGTACTAAAGTGGTGACCATTGAAAAAGACCAGGTGCTGTATGCGGCCTGGAGAGGACATGGGCTCCACCAGGTGCTATCATGCCCACTGAAAATTTATGACAGATAAAATATCTGCATGAATCCCTGATGGCGTCCCTTCGACGTTATGGCGTATGGATGGCTGGATGGAATTTGCATGACTATTTTTAACAGCTTATAATTAATTATTGGATACCTGTAGGACGTTTCGCTACAACAACAGAATATATGGGAATCATATATTTTGTGCATGTAGCATGAATTCTTTTTGTGAGGTACCGACAATAAGACCCAAAAATACACTTTTCGTAAATACTATAGTACTGTCTACTCCATAACGAAACGAGATAAAACCATTATGTTCCCAACCTAAATAGCTAAGCGTCGAATATACGTTGTTCGCAACTACGTGAATCGTAAAACCAAATGTTGAATATCCGGTGATCGTAATTCTGTCCGTCACAATCCGAATATCACACATGTGAAGGTCAGACGTACGTATTCATTTCACACAACACACTACGTACAAAAGCAACCCTAGTTGAAGTCAGTGGCACTAATTATTCTGGCTTAAACGGAATCGAGAGGGAAAAGATAACGAAATACAAACGTCTTATGTTCGACATGAAAAGAAACTTGAATCTTAGGAAGATCTCTATACTTCCAGTAATTAAAGGAGCAACTAAGACCATGAAAAAGAATTTCAAAACCTATCTGGCGAATATAACCAGTGAACCAAGTGCAAGAGAGATACAAATAATTACGCTTAAAGGGATGGTGAAAATCTTTAAAAATATCACTCTGTTTTAGTCTCTAATATAGCAGGTGAATGTCTGGTTTCCAGTACGATGCTCAATCCCCGTAAAAAGCACAAAAAATAAGAAAATTGAAAAGAAGTATGTGTTTTTAGTCGTTAACTAGTTTAAGGTTATTAGACATAAGTACGTTAAATTTGTGTGGACGACCGCGCTCTTATATGAATGGGATTTAGTAAACTGAGAAGCTGAGGTCGACAACCCTGGAGTATCTACTGGCATGAGTATACAGGGTCGGGCAGATTAATTGGAACTAATTCAAAATGCTAATATCTTTTTTATTTTTGATCATATGATTACTGTTTTTTTTACTAAGGATCCTTAAACACTTTATTGCAAGATAGCATAATTATATTTACTCAAATTTGTTTTAATATGGCGGAATTAGCACGAAGAATAACTATATGCGAAATGAGACGCGCCGGGAGTTCCCCTTCAGACATTGTTAAGAGCACTGGCTATGCAAAAACGACTGTCTATCGGGTTGTGGCTAATTTCGATACCGAGTGTAAGGTTGAGAGAAGTCGGCACAGTACTCGTAGTGATCGAAAGCGCACAAAAACTTTCCTGGTGAGACTAAAAAGGTCGATTAAGGCAGACCCAAGTCAGTCGATGTCGAAACTGGCAAAAAAGCGCAATGTGAGTCGCAGAACTATCAGCAGAGCAATCAACGAAGATCTTGGGATGAAGTCCTACGTTAGGAGACGCCGTAATCTCCTCACTGCCCGTTCAAAAGCTATCAGAGTTGAAAGATTCCCCAAGCTTATCAACCATCTTAAACACAAAGGAGGACATGTGCGCATTTTTGTTGATGAGAAAAAGTTCATCGTGGATGAGGTTCCAAATCGCCAGAACACTCGAGTTATTGCCTGTGACTCTTCGGAAGTTCCTCCTGTGATGCAGAGCAAAAATCCTGCTTCTGTGATGGTTTTTGCAGCCGTGGCAAGTGATGGAAAGGTAATGCCTCCTCATTTCATCGAAGCGGGTCTTAAAATCAACACAGCGGAGTATTTGAACATTCTTAATAATGTGTTATTGCCTTGGATCCGTAGAAACTACGATCCTACGAAAGTCATGCTCATCCAAGACTCGGCACCAGCGCATGGATCAAAGAAAGTTCAAGATTTCATGAAGGAGAATCTTCCCTTGTTTGTTCCGAATAATATTTGGCCCAGCAGCTCTCCAGATCTAAATGTTTGCGACTATTATCTATTCGGCGTCGTCGAGGGACAGACTAATGTGAATCCACACCCAAATATAAACTTATTGAAGACAGCCATTCAACGAGCATTTCACAATCTCGATCCCAGTAAAATAAAGAGGAGCTGTTCACGGTTTCGTCAAAGAATCTCCACAATAATTGATGCAACGGGTGCTCATATTGAATAATTTTGTTCAATAGACTGTAATAATTAAATAAATAAATATTAAAATGATACATATCCATATTTAATCCTTTAAATTATGAATTTTGTAAAAATAAAAAAAGTACCAATTTAGCTGCCCGACCCTGTATTTCTTATTACTATTAAGCTCTACTCATGTATTGAGCACTGTTGAAGTAAATACTGAAACAAATGCATAGTATATTATTTGATACAATAACTATATAATATGAAAATAATATGTATATACACGTGTGTCGTCATAGGAAGATCACTGTGGCTTGATACAACCAACAGACCAACCTTGAGGGTTGAACCTTGATGCTTAGGTCACAACCAACGTCCTAGCTCTCTCGACTCCGAAGAGTCAGTGTATTTTATTATGCTAATCGGTAGAGACATCAATTCTATTTTTGGAAGATCTTGCCTATTAGCCCAGGAAGAACTCGTCATTTTTTTTTCATCACAGTTCTCTTTTCTTGGCGAGTACACATATATGTATATATGTATTGATATAGGTCTATTATTAAAGGATGTCTCAAGGTCAACACCATTCATTGTACATATGTTAACTTCTAATATTAATGAAACGTAAATGACTAACAAACGACAAAATCATGTATAAATTTTAGATACTTAAGTGTGGGTTTAACTGCAGAATATTAAGATATTTTCAAGCATCTAATTTCAATCGTGTACGCTTTGTTTTCACACAGATCTCGCTATAGCATCATGTTTTTTTTCTATGTTTGGGATTTGTGTGTTAGCTTGCTTTTGTGTTCACCTGCTTTGACTTTTTAAATGTCTAAATATGCTTTAGAAATATGAAATTTTCATGGGACGTGTAATCAAACTAGTAATGATATAGAATAATTTTATATAAGTGTTGAAATCAATAAGTAACACATTTAGAAAGGACGATAATACACCATACCCTTGTCATTTTTCTCTGAAATAGTTTACACAGTTATTTTTGTACGCATACTTACACCCATTATATATTTATATACACGAAGACCAATAGAGGAACACGTGTTTAATAATATCTAGAAAAAGCTGGCAAAACTCTAAACGCAGCCTAAAGAGCACAATGATCGCATAAATAAAGGATCATGTTGACAGATTATAATGCCTCTATATATAACGTGAGCAATGTGTATATGTTTATATATTTCTATGTAC
>OY744540.1:34876966-34951966 GCA_963556195.1 Sepiola atlantica
AAACGTGTCCTTTTGGTTGTTGTCTAGTCTGGGTATCCTCAGATCCGTTTCATCTCAGGTTTTTATTTATTTTTGTGCATCGAAGAGGATCACTTCGTAATTATACTTGCATTGTAACTGGATAATTAGTCTATAACCGGTTAACTAAAATACCGAATTTAAAGTTTGGTATCTTTTGCGGCATATCAACCCCAGTTGGTCATTAGCAAAAATGGAAAATATGTCATACATTATGAATATAGTGACGGATTCGAGTAACACCGGTTATAAAGTCAGTGTACAAATTACAATGAATAAATACTAACGAATTAGACTACTCACGGCACATAGAAAGAGCACTAAAACAAAACAGAATTTCCCTGAGCAGAGCTTCTTTCCAAGAAATTCTCATCTGTGGAACACAATACCACGGGGCTTATTCCCTACTGAATACAACATAGCTTGTTTCAAATCTTATTTAAACAAATATTTGTCGAGCAGTCCTCTTAAGTAATAAAATTCTGTTCTTTTTCACATAATGTTTCTAATCTTCTCATTGTGTTGTTCTACATCCAATTAAAATGGAATTAACCTTCATCCTCGAGTAGACATTTTGCTATGATAAGTGTTGACTCATTAGTATGACATATTAATTAAAATATTGAAATTTATATTTGGCTAAATATCTTATAAATGTGTAATCAACAGTCATCTGCATTTAAAGGAAAAGCAAACTCATTTCACTGAAATCATTTTGGGGACGTAATTGCGATTCTACCTGCCTACTATATAAATCCCTCCTCCGACTATCCACATGATCCTCACCGTTCCTGATTACATTTCTCCCTCTTCACATTCCCTTAATCCCTCCATCATTTTGTCATCTTGTAATTTTTCCCCATCATACATACAAATGTACATACATGTTTGATTAAAAAATTCGTGAAAGTTTGTCTTTTATTAATTTGTTCATTTTTTTGTTTATTTCTTTGATATATATTTTAATATTTCGAAATTTGTATTATTTGGATTACTCGTACTACAATACCCCTCTGGTATGTTATTTTCATAATAACATACAACATAAAGAATAGTAGTCCTTATAATCCAAATGATACAAGTATTTTAATATCATGGTAACATTGTTTAGCAAAAGAACGCGAATTATTTGCGAAACGAATAGTTTCGATTCTTTTCCTGTGTTTCCGATTACTTTTTTTTTGTTCAAATTCGCAATAGATTAGAGTGTATTAATTGTACATCATTTTAGTCTAATAATTTAATAAAATGTAATTTAGAAAATTAATGGCGTCAATTATCTGTTGCATAGAATATTTTATATTTAATGCTCTTTATAAGCATCTAAGTTTCATACAGACATTTCCGTTTAATTGTGAGAATTACTAATGAAAATATTAATATATGTTTATTTTTCTGAGTGGACATTTTGCGTGTATAAAACATTAAATGATCGTGCCTGGGATAAAACTAGATTCGAACCGATCTACCCTTGCGATACACGGTGTTCGAGACAAATTTGACACTTTTAGAAAGGAAAGAAAAAAACATGATAATTTAGCCAATATTTGATATATTTTTAAAATACAATGTGTATCCCTAAGAACATATATTACCGGTTACTGCACATTTGATAAAGCCGCTCTGAACTTCCACTGCTGCCTCACAGCGGGAACTAAACGACATTTACAGTGTCTTTCGAGACACCTGAACAGCAGTTTCATCCTTGTTATTAACTCGCCATTGATGTTCCATGTGGAACAGTTGGTATTTTCCATAACTGCGCCCACACATAAGAGTCCATGGGATTGCAATCAGGCGAGTTAGGGGTACCAGATGCTGGGATCTGCTGTCAGTCTCCTTGCCAATCGATTGATAACCATGGACTAAACACTCAATATAGCTATTTGAATTGAGTCGTAATTTATTTTTTGAAAATGTGGAGTGGCATAACGTGGGCATAGCTGAAGCACACAAAAAGACTATTACTTTGTGTGGGCTGTAAGCTAGCCATGTGTTGTTCTGTAAACACAAGCATTTCCCCTGCTCGACTGAGTGTTCGACCTTGCTGAGAAGTGTTTCGCTTTCGCAATGCAGTTCTCGCGAGCATTTGTGGTGAGTAATCTGGACGTCAGCTATGATCCTTCCTGCGTTCAGATCTCTCTCGCATTTCTCAAGTTTACATCTCACAGATTTTAAAGAGGGCGGATAGAACCGCAGCTAAAATTATTATGATGCATGTCACTTTCTTCCAATATTCCGATGCTTTCCCGTCGTCCATAATCTCCAGCTCACAAACCCATCAATAGTATACAGTTCAACTTTCCCGCTATTAAATACTTCAAATGGTTCTGAAATTAAAAAAAATATAAACACATTATGAAATTTGTCTCGAGCACTTTGTAGTTATAGGCAGTGTATATCTTTGAGATCCTCACCACCCAGGTTGTACATTGTAAATACAGTTAAAATAATAGTTTGAAAATAAAGTAGTTGTCAATTTTTGAACAAGGCAAACTTCGAAGCCAAATATCCTAAAACTACAAAAATGCATATAAATTTTTTTTTGATCTCATAAAATATTTCGATAAGTTTGCGTAAATATTTTCTGTTTACCATTTCTATGTATACATTATAGGTATGTACACCTGTCAAATGTTTTTAAACAATTATATTAATCGATGAGATTGTCTGATTGCCAAAAATAAACTATGCAATGTAGACATATTTTAATTTTAGTTTTCACCATTTTAGCGACCACGTGTTCGATTATATCTTACCGCACAAGCAGTCGCTATTTTGTATGTTATCGTTAATAACACACACGCGTGTAGGATAAAGATGAAAACGCTGTATTGGCTGTTCATTTAGCGAGTCACTAATATTTTTAAATCGTTTCTAATAATCATTCGAAGATCAAACTTACGTGTGGTTAATATAAATTTTTTAAAGCTATTTCTAGCAGTAGAATTATTATTCGTAATTAATATTTGCTTAATTAAATGTTGCTAAAAAATCTAATATCTGTGAACTAATTGTTTATGTACAAAGTTGTTGAACTAATGTGAGTAGAATCGCAACTACTCATAAATAATGGTCATTTTAAAAAACTTCAACCCTGATATTAAAAATATATCAAAATAATGGAAACATTGAAGAAAATAAGTCAATATGCAAAAGTTGTTGATTTCTTTACAATTATTTTATAAAAAAATATATACGACTAAAAAAATAATATTTTCATGAAAATGTATAAACATATATCTTATAATAATATAAGGCAATTTTATGTTCTTACATACTCCATCGTCTTTTTAAAACAATGGGATCGTCCAATCGCCGAAGATGCATAATAATACGTTTATTCGAATGTCTACCTACTTTATCGCCTTCCACACACATAAAGAAATTAGATCGTCCGATTGCCAAAAATAAACTTTGCGAGGCAAAAATAATTAAATATTTACTGGTGTCGCTAAGATGCAAAAATCATGACTTTACTCATTTTATAATAAATTGTTCCAATATCGAAGTCTGTTTTCACGTCGCTTTAATAACTTTTAAATAACCTGTACGTTAGATTCTTGTTATTTTAATGTATGTTAATGCACATGTAATTGCTACAATTTGAAATAAATACATGTTTGAAAAGTGACATTTGTCTTATTTTTTTAGAGAATATCTACACCGTTATTTCTACTGTAAGAGAAATGGACGGTTCAGTTAAAAGAATTTAAATTAACATATTGTAACGTCCTTTTTCTATATTTTAAAATATTTAACCGACAACTATGTTTACTACGACAAGAAAGAGAATAGTTATTGTCTTAAAATTATCTAAATGGTTACAATTGTAACTAAAAAAAATAATAGACATATTCGGTTTATTTATTTTAAACGTATTTATCTAACAATGGCAATTATTTTTACAGAACAATCATTATTTTGTTAATAGTATTAACTTTACATATTTTTTATAGTCGGTTGACTCTAATTATTTTCTAGGACTTCATCCTTCGATTTTTTTTCTTATTGTCCATTTTCGGGGTGGCCATTGTGATAGTCCCACGGACTTCAGTAAATATATCGTTGGTTATTGCGCATCTTGTAGTGACTGTGAGTCTTACAGTGAATCGATTCGTCGAAACATATGAAATAAAATTCTTAAAACTTCTCTAAAGCTAACAACTGTTTTGTATCCTAGCTTTTATGTTTTTAGCGACTACGTGTTCGAGTATATATTTCCCGCACAGACAGTCACCATTTTGTGTCGTGTGTCACTGTGGAAAATAGAGAATACGCAGTTGGATTTACGTACATATACAGTTATTCAATAAATAAACAATTTTTCGAAGATATACGTAAAAGGGGAATACAAAACGTAAGCTGGTACTTAATATGATATACAAAGAGGAGAACCACAGTTATTATTACTAAAATGAGAATATACTACAGTCCAAATACAGAAATAAAGACACATGTGTTGTCAGGGCCGTATATAGAGAATATATACGTGAGAAATAGATAAGTAAATTTAACTTATTCCGTTGTGAGATTCTGCGATTCCAAGTGACTGCTACCAGAAAAGATGACTGACGGACGCCGCGTCCGTCAGTATTCGTAAAATACAATACAAAGATAGAAAACGGTTGGACCATTTCCAACAGCCTTGGTGGACCAGCATGAAACGGGGTAAGATTATGTTATAAATGCCGTGCATACGTAGAATGTGTTTTCCGAACTTCCTGATAGGGAAGCGGCCTCCCTAACTTGGGTCAGAATAAGTCCACGTGAAATGACTCTGATATCCAAGGAGAGTTACTACGCCAACACTCTCCTCAATCGACTGGAAAGAGAAACACAAACATCAAATTCTGTGGTTGGGGAGATGTAATTTATTTGGTGACCATACATTTACTCAAAAAGGAAGAGAAAGACGAATTGTCTTAATTCTTCATATTAGCTGTCGCATATATTTTATACATCTGCTTCCATCGTTCGCTTCGCTGACAACTGATTAGCTTATCACAAAACTGTTCTTTCATAATATGACATTATTTTCCATTTTCCTATCATTAATTTCGTTACAACAGTGGAAATGTTTTTTTAGTCATCTTAACTTTGAATTTGCCAAACGATACTTTGTCGATAAGCGGAGAATAATTCTGCTGAACTAAAATATCACTGAACTATTACTCTAGCTATCTTAACCACCTGTTTTTATTGCATAATTATTATTTCAAGAAAAATATTACCATAAACGGTAATTTATACAGAAACATGAAGAACGTTCCATTTAAGGTCCTACATCATCATGCCTTCAGCGAATCAAATGGTTTGTATTAGTTTTGAAGATTATCTTGATAAGGCTGGTCTTCTGAGAATCTTTGGTATAATGGAGGTGTTTATTCGTTTTCCTTTAATAAATGTTGCATAGATAATTTATATTCGATGAGTTTCGATTTTAGGAGTTCGGATTGCATGATCAGGACAATAACTCTTCCCGCTTTAAGCGTGCGTAATAATTGTCAAAAGCTTTCTTGAATAATACTGACTTTTACTGCGTGTTTGTCCATCAAAATGTATTCTAACCTAATAGGTTCGACATTTCGGACAATCTCCAAGTCCTATCGCATCGCTACAGTGTTGCATCTCTTTGCGTGTTTTAAAACTACGTTCACGGAATGTACGCCGATAAACTTATACCACCCAACGTTAATCTGCCCCCCCCCCCAAAAAAAACAGCTCATCAGCACAATACCACCGCTTTACTATCAAAGTCTCTAAATTCTGGCATGTTTTTTTACTCTGATAGATTATTTTTTCGAGCCGATTTCCTTTGGAATTACCTCACTGCTCTCTGTTTCCCGACCGTACAAACATGAATACCATTTTGATCTGAACTTCTATAACATTATAAATAAATAAATAAATAAATTTATATATATATATATATATATATATATATATATATATATATATATATATATATATATATATATATATATATATATATATATAAAGGAGTAAGGCTACCAACATTTGTAAAAAGATTTTTCAACATTTATTTATTAATTTGTTATTTTATCATTATATAATTTTATATAACGCGTTTCAAGCGGTGATTCGCTTTCATCAGATATGTAAATCCATTTCAAGAAATGTCTTTCGATGTGGGGCATCATCACCATAAGTTTCTTTCATTTCATCAAAAGTCCCCTTTGGTGTACGTCCTTTCAAATACAAAAACCGAATCACTGCGCGACACTCATTTCACACCTGACTCAGTTCAAACACCTCTCAATCAGAAGCCACAATTAGTTCAGAGCTGTGTTTTGCAACATAACTTATAAAGATAAAACTCATTACACATGCAAAATTTCATCTACATCAGACAACTGGAAGTTGGTCCGGGGCATTTCTTATTGAACGCCCTTCGTATTTATTAATTTTATACGCACATAAAGTAATCCATAGACACTAATATAAGAATAGTGGTCTGATAAATAAAAATAATACAATCTAATAATGAGTTGAAACCAGAAGAGAATACAAATTGGCAGAAGTATGGGGTATGTGCTTGTCTCATATATAATGATCTAACTTCTGTGTTTTAGGGTTATTCTATGCAGAAGCAAAATACATATTTTAACCGATTAATTGAACACAAATTGCTATTTTCCAAATAGTTTTAGGTGTGCTGTTGTATAACTATTATAAAAGGAAATGACAACGATATGATTTGAACTCGATATAAGTATTGGGTTATTAACTCTACAAATATACAGAATCCAGAACAATCTATTTATATACGAGTAACACGTCTGCCTGTGTGGCCACAGACTACTTATAAGCTATAAAAAACGTGACTTTTTTAGAAATTATTTCTTGTTCATGCAAATGTTTCTAAGAACAGTCACACATCAGGGGTAGAGAACTCTTGGATGCCCTGTTGTCTTGATTATCTGGTCACACTGGGGAATCGTGAGACAACGAAACATTTGTCTGTGGTTCACAATGTTTTTTTTCATTTTACTTCAGTTAAAGTACTCAGAAATCAAGGCGCCCCTACTTGGAGCTAACAATATATCTCTATATGAGATACATTGATATTCGAGTATTCGATTAAAGTTCTCCTGTATGTCTGAAACGTTGAGTTAGTAAAGAAGTTCAACACATAAATTTTTTCTCTCTCCAATTGACCAGTTAACTATGTCATAGTATATATTCCTTGTGGTCTCTTGGTCTTACCGGATTCCAGAACAATAACTCTTCTTCTCTGATGGAGTATCCAGCTAAGTGTTGTTACTTGAAGTAACATTACACTGTAAATATGCACCATTCCTCGTATAAGATGTCGCCGTATCAATGACATTTTATTTGGGCTTCTAATACTATGTTATTTGAATATTTGGTCAGGATTTCCTTGTAGGTTGACGGTATCCTCATGTCAAGTTGTCATGACAAAGCCTTGTACAGAGAGACCGAAGACAATCGAGGATGGTGTCTAGTAAGTAATTTAAACTCTTCAGATATAGATATATAAGCTTCTCTATGATTGAGCAATCTTGTGGAAAGGCTGTTGGTTTTATTCAGAATAATGCAATACTCGATTATATACTCGAAAATCTGATAACCAATCAAGAAAGTCAGTTAACAACGATGACATTTCTACTTTTAGAAGCTCAGTTTGTAAGACATCTGACCCCAGTTGGTAACAATTCTTTGGCATGACATTCGGCGTTGGAATCTTTGGGTTGATGCAATCGCTATGTCTAGCCATACTGATAAGTAGTAACGCGACGGAAAAATATCTGTGAATGTCTATATATATATATATATATATATATATATATATATATATATATATATATATATAAGTTGAGCAACTTTCAGCAACTGAAATGAAAAAAGATTTGACTTTTGCTTTTCTAATTCCTTTTCATCCCTCTACATATATATATATATATATATATATATATATATATATATATATATATATATAAATATATATATATATATATATATAGATATATATATATATATATATATAAGATTGACGATGCATTTGTCTGATACTAGCGCCGTAGCCCAACACTTAACTAACGACCACTCCTGCCCCCGATCGGAATTCAGAAAATTCTTAGTAGAAAATACCAAAATCCTATAATATAGTACTAACAAACAAAAATTCCATCTATTAGAACCCCTATATATAAAAACCAAAACACCCGTAATTAATAGAATTAACTTTAATATCAGTAATAATATTCTAAAATGTCTATAGCTCTAAATATAGTTTCGTACTTAGTACATAATTCTCGCCAAAACTGTCTATAGTACTAACACAGTCTGTACCTGATCAACTTCATTCCCCTCTGAAACTAAGATCCTGATTCGGACTATTGAAAGGATCTACCAAAAAATATCTTGACATGGGTTGTCTCTTATATTCAACAATACATGCCTGCAAGAGAAAATGCTGCCTATATATATATATATATATATATATATATATATATATATATATATATATATATGTAAAAATAAAAATGGAATAAAGAATAAGCAATTAAACAACTAACAAAAATAAACTCAAAAACTCATGTTGTAAAGTTCCACCGAGATATCTCGGCCGTAGATACGACCATTTTCGATCAGTTTTGAAATAAAGTTTATTAACTGATCGAAAATGGTCGTATCTACGGCCGAAATATCTCGGTGGAACTTTACAACATAAGTTTTTGAGTTTATTTTTGTTAGTTGTTGAATTGCTTATTCTTTATTCCATTTTTATTTTTACATATTGTCTGAAACATTGTTTCTTTTTTCCCATATATATATATATATATATATATATATATATATATATATATATATATATATATATACAGAGAGAGAGAGAGAGAGAGAGAGAGAGAGAGAGAGAGAGCGTGAGTAAGAGGGAGGAGAGAGAGACAGCGAGATATAACAAATAATTTAAAACGAACTTATATAATTACAATCAGCTTCGTATAAAAAAATCCTGCTTGAAAATTACTTAACGAATCGTTTCCAATTAGCAATGCGAAAAACGCTCAACATTCGTTACACGTTTAGGCTACCTGCTCGAGAAGCTTGTCCTTTTTCTTTTGACGACCAATTTATTACATTTTCTCTCGAAACGCTCGTAAAAATAATGTATTGTTGAAATGTTTACTTTTAAAACATGGTTTAAATATATTTAAAATTTTGAACTCATATATATATATATATATATATATATATATATATATATTTATAGATGTGTTAAAATATGTTTGTGCATACACTTTTTATATTTTATAGACCAACCTTTTAAAGGTAAAACCTCGACTTTTGCTAATATTTAACAACCCAGCATATTTAAATAGACAATATTATACTAAATTCCAGTGAGCAAGAATTTATTCATTTTATTGTTCATTTATTTCAAATCTAAAACCTCGGTACATTTTGATGGACCGTTACGCCTATAGACGAACAACTTAATGCGTATGTAAATTCCGAATCTTTCGACAATGTGCTATTCAGAAAACCTAAGTTTGCCCCCAGAAAAAGATATTATTAGGCATCAAATGTATTTCCTTTATACTTCAGCAATATATATATATATATATATATATATATATATATATATATATATATTACTTGAAGTATGAAGAGAAGACATATTTTATCGTTCATGATTAAAATAAGAAAAAAGCCAGCCGACCGGTTTCGCCATGATTCTACTCTGTAGAAAGACCGTCTAGTAGACGGCGTTCCTATATATTCGACTATGCGTTATTTGATGTGAGTAAGCGAAATATCAATGTTTATTTTTAAAAATTTTGACGAGAGCTCCTCATTTATTTATACAAAGATATTTGCATTTACGCTGATGGCAGGTGGCAATTTTACAACGCAAGAAGGATGCATATATGTCATTTCGATACAGACTGTTTCTTTGTATCCCAGCCCTTCAGTTTGAAGAGTCTGGAAAATGCAGAAAACTAGGAGCGAAATTCGACAGTCTAGACAGCGCTCCTATCTATTAAATGTATATATACAAGGTAAATATATGACAGAAGCTTACGTACTAGCAACCTAAGACGTATCCATTCGTGTTTCAAATACTCAGGTTGCTAGAAACCAATTAAATGCCAGGGTTATTGTTACTAGAAACACACCCAAGGTGTCTTTATAACAAATATAGGTATTTCTTTTTTTTCCATATATTAGCACTTTTGCGAATTAAAATTATTTAGTATAACTTTTTATGACTTTGTTACCTGGCGTCTTCAAACTAAAGTGTCTTTGCTTTATGCATAACACTGGTATCAACAACAGATAGATATGTAGACAATAATGTTTGTATAACAAAAAGAAACATTATACAATAATACAGCTTTACCTATATTGAGTACTATCTCATAAACACTGGAGGCTTATTGGATTAACATCAACGAAACAACAACAATACAAGTATTATATATATATCAAAAATAAACATTCACAATTTATATGTATTTAATACCGGATGACCTAAATCCATTCTGTTGGTCATAGAGAATTTTTTTTTTTTAGCACTGGCTTCCCAGTTTCAGACACCGTTGCATATATGTGCTTGTTGTACAAGTACTTGCACGTAATGTGTTCTCATGAAAATACTGCACTTGTACTTGCTCAACGTAAATACCCTCAACCTACCCGAATAGCAGTAAAATCATCACAACTGGAAGATTTTCTACTCAAATAGCTTTTTTCCTTTGACTGTTTTGCTTTGGAACTCCTTATATCCCCCCCTTTTACCCGACTGTAGAAACACGCAGAAATATAAATGTAATATGAACAAACATCTTGCTATAAATCTACTATAAATGTGGCCCCTTTCCCATTTGCTTTAGTATCAGTATGTCTTGTTTGGAGTGAACAAAATTAAAACAAAATCATTCCATAAGTATCAAGAGAATATCAATGTCTGTTTTTAGCGTCAATAGTCGATAACATTTATACTTATATGATATTCAGTTAAAAGTTAGTCTGTTATTATTAACTTGTGTATTCGAATGTCAACGATTTATATTAAATGTAACATCATCAATAAAATGGATGCCATAACCGGAAATCGAAACTGAGTTATTTGGACTTTATGATAAATAGAACTTAAAACATTACGTTGACGCTTTGGCGTACAGTGATAGATTTATGATTTACGTCATGTTTCAAAACATGAATTCGAACATAAGCAATAATAAAAATAAATGGGTAAACATTATCAATAGCGTTGGAAATTATTTTAATAGTCAGACACAATTTGCTTAAGCGTGCGTACAGCAATAATGAATTAAATGAGCCAAGTAATCATAACATGATCAAGAGTATGATTAATGGTTGGAATATAGTTACAGATAGCTTAACAATTGATTATTTATTTCTTTCAATTACATAAAAGGGTTGGATTAGAGATGCGTCGATAGTTTCCAACGCTTACTCTTTTTCCTTATCTACACCCCCATGTTCGTGTATATTATTAGTAAGACTCCCATCTAAAAACCTATTCATTTATATCGTATTAAGATGTAGTAGAATTGATTATATCAATTAGGTAATTTTATCACTCAAGATGGCTACTATTGGTTTTAAGTTGAAATGATTCAATTCAATTCTTTGATGTTTATTTCATTTTGCATATTTAATATAAAAGTATTTTACTTAGGGTTGTCTTATCGTTTATCTCATTTCGAATATTATATATAACGATATTTTACTCGTGGTTTTCTGAAAAAAGAAATTTTATTTTTAATATTAGTATCCTTATATTTTATTTAGTATATTTGTATTGCATATGGTTTAAATAATTAGATGTAAAGTATGTTATTACAATTTCTACGCAGTTCCACAATAGTAACAATTTAGATGTTTCATTTAATGACGGTTTTAATTCGGTGTTGTTTACTACGCTTTTATGCAAGCAATACACTATGATTTCAGCCTTATTGTTAATTAAATTATTTTCATAAGTAAGAACACTAACTGATTCAGCCATAAAAATAATGCGTCTTCCCAATTTATTGGGAAAATATTTTAAGCCCTGATAAAGCTAGACAATTTCAGAGTGTAATTAATATCCATTTCTTTAAGTGATTTAACGTATTAAGTTAGTGTTATGGTCCTGTTTAGAGGCCGGAATAAGAAGACTGACATGAGGTTTATGTAAAACAAATATATTGGAGAACAGTATATACAACAGAAAAACAAAAGAAGTAGTACGTCAGTACTGACTGTCAGTGTAGACTGGAGTTGTGCAGCTATGTCATTCCTTCCCACCGTAGGAATATGTGACACAAGGTCCGAAGGTGAGCCAGAGTCAAGCCAGCGCCCCTAAAGAAGGACCACTTTGGCATTGCAAAAATATCCTGGGCAGCCCCGTAGGCATTCCCTGGTCAGGGCGCCTCAGACAGTAAGCAATAAACTTACTCCCCTAAAGAGGGGAAGCAAGGCCTGGGAGGGTGCACTTCCTGGGATAATCCAGGAATCAACCCCTCGGCCCGACAGATAAAAGGGCACCAAAGTGGGCCAGTCTCTGCTGGACCGACTGTCGAGAACGTATCCTAAACAGGTGTTACAAGCCTTCCCTCCTCAGGAGTCTAGTATTGTTTCCATTTTGGTTACTCTAGGGTTGCTTCAGATAGCTGCATGTCGACAGTGTTGTTCTTGGTAACAATATCTACTTCTCGGTAGTCCTGTCGGCTCTTTTCGATAGTTGTTCCCTAATTTTATTTATGTACACTTATGAGAGAACTGATGGCCTCTATCAAATTCGTATTTGATACCTTCCATTTTTTAATTCAAGATGTTTGACGTTTTAGCACATCTTAATATTTTGAAAAATTGTCGCTTTTTCTTCGACATTTGTCTTAAAGATAAATCATCTTATCTTTTATAGTTTTTAGATCTTCAGAAAACTCTTTGAGGTGTAACTTTTGTAATTTAAGGTTTTTAACTCTAAGTTCACTCTTATTTGCCTTCCACTGGTTATTCAAATAATTTGGCTTAATTTATTTCAGTTTAGTGTTCGCTTCTTTCAGCGTGCATTTTCTTTCCTTATATGATTTAAATTCTGCTGGCAATTTATTTTGAGTTCATTTCATACGATTAATGGTTGAAACAAAATATTTGTTCGTTTTGTTTAATCCTGTCGTCGGATTTATTTTCTTCTGACAACAATTCTTGGTTGATAATCCCCATAGTCTGAATAGTTAAATAAGCTATACGCCAAATACATTTTCTATGTCTTTTAATATGTATTTTTTACTTTTTTCGCCGTTCTGTTACAAGTCATGTCGGCAACGGTTTCACCCTCGAAATATATTTTTTCTAGTCACTGTTATGGCAATTTGATTGGTTCTTAATATGGTCGGTTTTCTCAACCGTCTCCATGTCTTCATGTAAATAATTGACACGAATCTAATTGTAGTTTTACTTTTCTATTTAGGATTTTAACCTGAACATATCTCCTTATAATATTGTTGCCATGTTTAATAGTCTTTCCCTACGTTTTATTTCCTTTCATTGTTCAACAATGTGAACTTTTGTCCGATTTTTTTACAAATCAGGCAGGTTTTAAAACGAAATCAGCATTTTGTGACCCAATGCAAGCTTCCGCACCGATAAAAATGGTCGGTTGTAATTTATTCCCATAAGGTATTTTGTTTTTGAGGCGTCAAAATCCCATTTTTGCTTTGAATAGTTTTTGGATAAGAGTAGAATTTCGAATTTTGACGCACTTTTCGTATGTGTGCAATGTCTGACTGTTAAATGTCTTTCGAATCCAGTTTAACACTAATAAATCGTAAGCAGTCCTCAGTTAATTTATGTAGTATTACGTTCGATTCATCTTCTCATTTATTCAGAACTCTACGCCTTATTTCAACGTTTTTCCCTGATACCAATCCTTGAACAAAATTAAAATAATCAGCACCAAGTTCGGATAATTTAAGGTCGTTGCAGTGCTTATTTACTACTGATGCTAACGTTGAATAATCTTTGTTGTCTTTTTACCAGGTTTAAACACTTTCAGCGTTTGTGAAATAACGAAGTCCTTGGGCTAAAAAGTTCTGTTCGAAGTTCGACGGCTTCCGCAAAAGTCAAATCGCTAGTTTTTCGAGCCAAAATGAAATCCACGAAATTAGTATGTTCGGTGGTGCCTAATTCCCTAAGTAACAGGTGCACCTTTTTAGAGCCTGCCCAGTTTTCGCAATCAATTTTATATAAGTCTTGAGATCTTCTGATACAAAGCAACAGTCTTCTCCCTATCAAGGGAATACGTGAAGTTGTCGATCGCACTTCACACGGTATTCTTCAAAAACTGTTTTCGTTTTCGTTACCTTGGCCTCCAAGCAATATTTTTTTGCATTAACATCTAAATATCTTCTTCAGATGTATTCATTTGCTCTATGAGCTTTTCATTTTGTTCAAGAAGTCTGTCTGGTTTGTTAATATTCTGTCATCGGCTTTTTCTTTTGCTCCAGAAGAAGCCATTGAAATCTTTCTTCAGTTTAACGTTGCTCTTGTATTTGAAATGTTACTAATTCTTCAATCGTCAACTTACATTCTTCCATAATTTTAAATTTGTCCATTTTAGAAAGTAAATGTTTCATTTCTGGTACGGCTTCTAAAATGTGTTTTTTCTAATGATTATGCTTGCTAGACGTAATCTAAGAAGTAAAAAACTTTTTTTTCTATAAAAAAGACTTTTGTTAGTACGTTTTACGCTTCGTGCGTAGCCGTTGAATATGCGGTGGGAATAGCAATTAAGAAAGGAATCACTGACCTATCTTTAGTTAAGAGAATACTAAGTTGGTCTTACGTGTTCTTTCTTTTTTTCCACCGGTAAGCCAGATTTAAACACTAGAACGTAGTCTGCTGAATTGTAGCTGATTTCTCCAAGTTTTTTTTCTCTTTAAGGTTTTCTATATTTAATTTTGTCGCCCGTATATAAATATATCAAGTAAAAATTCATATTGTGCTTTGAATCAATTTTTGCTGACTTTAAATAGTAAAATTTAATTTATTTTTTGTATATATGCATATAAAGTTACGCAAAAGTTATATATATATATATATATATATATATATATATATATATATATATATATATATATATATATATATATATATAAAACTTTCCAACCGAGCATTATGAGTAGCGTAAGCACATAATATTTTATAAATTTTATCATTTAGAAGTCGTGCTCGAAAACAGCCTCTGCCCTAAAATGATATAAATAAGCGACAAAATATTGGTTTACATTACATTTTGAGTTACATTATGTAGCAACATTTTAACCGGGCGGGCGAGCGTTAGTGTAAATAAGATGTAAACTTTGACACTAATGAACTGATCATTATACATTATTATATACGTAATTTTGGTTATAGGGTTTCTGTGTGGACATCTTATTGTTTTTTGAGAACTACCATTTGTGCCACCGAAACCGGCAAATGCCTTTAAAACTTATGGTATACATATTCTTTATACCCTTTTCGCTCCAGTATTCCGTTAGTATATATATATATATATATATATATATATATATATATATATATATATATATATATATATATATATTTGTACATATATATGACGAGTTCGCATGCAAAACGCGTTAAACGCCATTTTCAAAATTACGAAGCTATCAATAATAAACGTGTTTTATCTCAACACTGGATTACATCGCAAAATTATGATTTTCCTAATAGGATACCGGCGTAATTTCTTTTGACTGTTAATTAAAATAAGATTTTAAGCGAAGTCTAGACTTAATATATTTGTCCTTGTATTGTTCAATGTCTCGATTTAGACAAATTGGATTTATCGCGTTTTGCATTCGAAGTCTTTATATATACATATATATACACATATATATATATAATATATAATATATGTATACATATATATATATATATAATATATATATGTATATATATATATAATATATATATGTATATATATATAATATGTATATGTATATATATAATATATATATATATATGTACATATATAATATATATATATATGCGTATATATATATATATATATATATATATATATATATATATATATATATATATATATATATATGTATATATAAATATTAATGCAGTCTATACTAATTAATTTCATTTCTATAATTAGTGTTATTGTCAAAGAAGCCACCCCTAAATCATGTACGGCTACTACAGAAACAGAAATGAACTAATATAGGCGGATTTAATTGATATAGAGCTCCACTTTCTATTGAACACTTTTTATCAAAATATTTTCATTTTATTAACTGATTTGTATATGTATATATATATATATATATATATATATATATATATATATATATATATATATATATATATATATATTATTTCTGCGTTCGCTGTTCGTTTGTTAATATTTTGCGTTTTTTATTATTATTATGGTCATTATTATTATTATTATTATTATTATTATGATTATTATTATCATTATCATTATTATTATCATTATTAATTTTATCATTATTATTATCATTATTAATGTTATCATTATTATTATCTGACTACATGTGTGCGTACTTACGTATGATTCAGAACGCATTTAGTGACAAAAAACAAAGTTTCCCGTTTTTCGCTGTTTTTCGCATTTGCATGTATAGTATGGTACATTACTTTATACTATTGTAATATAAGTGTATATACACAACATAGTTATATGTATATATATGCACACTTATTTTATTTTAATTTGTGACAAACAAAATTGTCTAAATGGCTGAAAAAGACACAAGAACCATCTAAATAAAAAAACTATAAAAACGTATTTGATTTTTGTTTTCGTGTTTTATTTTTTTATTTTCTCTTGTTTTTTCCTTCTCTTTTTACAGAACCGCACCCATTTTAATGAATGTTGAATTGTTTTACTATCAGTTGCACGTATTGAATGTTTTTATTTTTCAGTGACAATTAAAGATCTGTATTTCTCTCAATTCAGACAACTGGTAGAATGTTATCAATAAATGTAAATTGTTTTCTGTGGTTCGTACTATTCTGTACTATTATCCTTTTTGAGTTACTGCCATGTATCTACTGCTTTTGGGGTAAATCTTGTGAGATACAGCTTTTTTTATGTAGTATGTTAAAGTGACTCAATCCTTTACTGGTTCATACAGGTGTCGAGTGGAAGGAATACAACAACGTGTAAGTGCTAGTGTTTGTTTGCCTTGGTATAAAAAGCAAAACAGCTTTTTTGTTATAAAAATAATTTGTTTTTTGCTGACTTCATGTATGAATAAACAAATAGATCTCGAACCTTCGTCGGTTTTGTCGCAGAGACGTTTGTTCTCTCCATGAATCTGTTTGTCCGTCGGACTCCCTCTCAGCTGGGCATCCAAAAGACACATTTTGTTTACGTCATCTGACGTCAGATCTGTCTTAAATATATGTGACTCAATTTCCAATCACAGCTTTCTCGGACATTATCAATAATTGTTCGATCGTATTTTTCGTAATTGAAAAAGGAATGTCATTTCTTTCCCAAATAATATTTTGTTCTTTAGTTTTTTTTCATGTTAACCTCATTAACTGCAAACGACCCGCGTTAAAACCTGCGGCATAAAAAGGTAATAGTAATGTAATGGTATTAGACCATTACATTACTATTACCTTTTCATTCTACCACATCCGAACTTGGTTATTTTATTTGGTGAAGAAACTGCTTTGCATGGAAATAGATATCATCGAATTTTGCTAGCGTATAATGACTCTTCAATGCAATTTAGATAAGACTAACATTCTGTGGACATTATTTGTTTGAGAATATAAGTAGACGAAACTGTTACTAATGTTGGCGTAACAGTCATGGCAGCATATTGTTTGGACATTGTTTTACTTCAGATTTACGGGAAAATATTACAGGAAAAATACTACAATCCCCTCGTTTATTTACCGTGTGGTACGTAAATTCAATTATTAAAATCGTAAGTATACACAAATATTAAATTAAAGAATTATAATTCAATTTCTGAGACGTAAAATCAACATATTAAAATATTTGAAAATTATGCAACATTTGGAGCACTCTGGTGATAGAAATGATGGTTTCTACATCGCGTAACGCAATACTCTTCTGTGAAAAATAATTGAGCCTTCTATGTTACTAGTATCGTAAAATTTATAAACACACGAATAAGTAATTTATTGCACTTGCAGAAGCGCTTTCGTTAGATGTTAAGATTTCCGACGGCAACTGGCTTCGGATAGTAGTGGCCTGACGTCCGTGCATAGAATCTTGGGTGTGATCTGATTGCTATGACTAACCATACTGAGTAGTTTTAAAACGACGAAAGAGATGCCCGTGGATGTCTCTATCTCATACACGCACACCCACCCTCCACACACACCCTCCACACACACACACACACCCACACACACATATATATATATATATATATATATGTATATATATATATATTTATATATATAAAAATTATAACTAAAAGGTAAACTTTTAGAGAGTTGGACCTATTGTGAAATAAGGAAAGCTCAATATACTGGATAGAGCAAAAATATAGTACGTCAATGAAAATTAATAAGACCTGCAAATGGAAGCAAATCGATATTTTCAGTTGTTCAAAACAAGGAGCAGTTTGGTTAATAAAAACATTTATTTTTCATCTCTTTCTTTCCTTAAACCAGGCTTTTCAAATATTAAAATCTTATCATTAGAGGAAAAATTATGATTGATAAGTTGACAGGATAGGACTGTCAAAGTTCCAAATTTGAAAAAGTTTTCTTTTAAAATTAAAAAATTAAAAAAGTTTTTAAAAAGTTTTTTAAAAGTTCAAACGGGCAGGGGAACCACCAATAACGAAATCCAAAAAACGTGGGGTTCAGAAATATTGGTAAATCCAGAGGAGTCTGTATAAAAATCCAACGACAGCGATTCTATTCAGGTCTGTTGTCCACGGAGAGAGAATCAAATAAAAATGGCCATTTCAAGGAAAACAATATTCTTCCTGTTTTCAGTTAAGCGTATTCCAAGGCAAAAGCCTCAATGGAATCAAAAACGAATTGTCGCAATGTATTAAAATTATTTGGGAATTTTGGGATAAAGCAAAAGAAGAAGAAAAGAAAGGGATGGTAAAAGAAAAGGAAAAAGAAGAAAAGAAGAGAAAGGAAGAAAAGAAAAAAAGAAAAAGAAAAAGAGAAAGAAAAAGAGAAAAAACGATCGGGAGTAGAGTGTAATCTAACAAGTGGGGGGTTAAGGGATTCAGATCAAAATGATATTTAGGCAGAAAGAAGGATGGAAAGTAAATCTCAAAGTGGCCACACACAAAAAATGCCATGTGTCTGGTCAACTCAGTGAAGTTATATTCCCAAGACGGAATGTAAGTAGATTAAATACAGATAAGAAACGGGTTCGCGCCCCGTGACCGTCTGAGATTCTAATTCTCCTGCGCTGATGAGAGCCGAAAGATCGAAACGACGTCGTACGCAGATAAAATATTAAGAATATAATTTAACATTATATATATATATATATATATATATATATATATATATATATATATATATATAACTTTACCTTTGTTTCATTATTTCAATATTTTCTATCTTTGTCTCTGTCTGTCTGTCAGCAAGAGAGTCAGCGAGAAAGAGATCGAGAGATATTTTTACAAAGAAGTTCATAGTATCACAAATCTTATTTATAAATTAAGATATGGCAGAAGACCGAAATTAAATGATGTTGTCTATTCTATAAACTAGTTCCAGTCACCAAAATACCACATTAACTCTATGCGTAAAACCTACTTAACATTATCTCCTAAGGATGACGTTTTTTTTTATTAACGAAATGATATAGTTACAAAGTTATTGGTTGAGAGTGTGAGTGCTGAAAGACAACAGAATGCTGAAAAATAAGATGCCAAGTGCGGTGTTTAGTAGGACTCTGCCAAATCCATCTAGATGCTCACTGTTTTCCGGGTTGTTGAAGAGCCGAAACCAAGCAATAGAGTTTCTAAATTGAAAGAAAAAGGGGGCAGGGGTCATGTGTACCACTGGCTGAAAGCCTTTGCTAACTGGGATGGGTTTTATAAGGCCTCGGGTCGGTGCGCACCATGCTAAGGTAGGGAACACGTACTTAAACTTGGTTCGTCCAAACACACATAAACTAGCGGTGTGTATATATACACTATTTTTATAAATAGTAATTATTTTTACCTGTAGTGGCATGCTGTATGCAATAATCAGTGTAAGAAATGTTAATTACTGCTGGTCTAATTATTTGAACCCATGCATTAAGATACCTTCGACTTTGCAGACTGAGCTCCTACTCAAAGGCCACCATTAATAAACACGTAAAGAAGGAATTTAAAATCTATAACATACAAATCGGCGGACACGTATAATAAGCAGGGAACTTGCACGGGCAAGGAACGTTGCTTAGCGCCTTAGTGTGACTTTCTGCTTTTAAATTCACCCATCTTTGTATTTAAGAAAGCGATAACAATATTTTGTTATAAATATTATTATTGTTACCTAAATGCATTAGTGTTTCATGCTAGATGCAATCATTAATGTAGGACATGATGATAATTATGAATTAATAGTGCAAACGTCATGAAAAATTAGGAAAAGAAAAACCGAAAATGTGTATATGTTCACTGATCTTTCGTCATTATTCCAAGACTTCCTCAATATGGTAAATATGAAGAAAAAATTGGATGAAAATATAAACAATTTTCGGTTTTCTTCTTTTTCACACACACGCACACGCACACGCACACACACACACACACACACACACACACACACACACATATATATATATATATATATATATATACTAAATACTCTGTTACTAATAGTCTAAAAATAGTTTGGTACGCGCACAAAATGTCATATCAATATTAATATATAAGTTACGTTATTCAATAAAGGTTAATATGAATAGCCTAAGAGATACGTCGCGGCCTTTGGAATCGGTCATGCAGTGTTCAAAGTGTATCCTGATCATTTTAAGTAATTCAATTCTCAAACACAATACCATTGAGAGAAATCACTGTAAACACTTAATTATATACAAGTTGCCTCTTTACCCATAGGTGATGGTAAATGGCGAGTTTATACCCTTTACAACTGTATTAGTACGTAGGCGACTGCAATACACACTTGGCTTTTTTGCTACGAGTAAATGTAGTATCTGTTCTGATACTGTCTTTCACATTTCTGTCCTTGATCAGTAAAGGAGACATTATATCCGACTGTGACAATTTTGGGGGAGCCAGATACCCCCCACTATCAAAAACCCACTTTGTGTCTAACTCTGCTCTCGTGGGGAAGCAAGTAAATAGGTACTGTAATAGATCCTACAAAGATTTGAACTCGCTATAGTCGGTTTCGTAGACATCGACGCGATGCATGAGACCGATGCTGCACGACCTGACTAATTCAAGTATGTTATTTAAATTTTGGAAAAAAGAATCGATCGATCTATGAAGCAGATCTATTTATTTTCATAGACGCATTTACCTCAAGTCTGCAAGAGAGAGAGAGTGGGAGGGAGAGAGAGAGAGACTGCGATAGAAAAGGCCAAAAAGACAGTGTGTTCTATTTTCCGTGATTAACTAGGCGTAACAGCGTCTTGGCGGTTTGATAGTGAAGTTCAAACAAGAGAAGGTAAACATTTACTTACATCAACAAAATAGGAGGATTGATTGTATGGATTGACAAGACATCCACCCACAACTTACACTGATATTTAGTTTTTCTTATGTTAACCTCGGTCGAACTAACCGATTTATTTATTGATTGAACGAATGTTGGTGCACTTAACTCTGATCGAGTTATTCAATTCGATCTCCGCTCGACTCAATTGAGACGATGACAGTTGACGTTTGACATGAATGAGTGGCGATTTACTGAGAGTTTTGTCGATGAACTTAGGGATTTGTTTCGGAATTTTTATTGGTATTTTCTGGGAATCGAACATTGAATAAGAATAGATTGTGTGGAAATGTATTGCATAATGATAATCTAATGTGGAAATTGAAATTGTAAGTAATAGAAGAAAAGAGAAAAAAAGAAGGAGAAAAAGAAGAATGAAATGAAGATGAAGAAAAAAGGAGAAAAAAGAAAAGAAATAAAAGAAGAAGATGAATAGAAGCAGAGAAAGAAGACAAAGAATTACAATAAGAAAAAGAAGAAAAACAAGAAAAAAGAAGAAAAACAAGAAAATAAAAATAATAAAAAAGAAGAACAACATGAGGGAGTAAACATTTAATAGAACAAAAAAAGCAGAGGAAAAAGAAAAAAACGAAAAGAAGAAAAGGAAGGAGAAAAGAAGAAAACAGAAAAAGAAGACAAAGAAAAGAGAAGTAAAAATAGCCAAAAATTATAGGAAGAAAATGGACGAAATAAAAAGAAGAACAGGAAACAGAAGAGGAAAAACGAAGAAAAAATAGAAAAACCGGAGAAATAAAGAGAAGACAGAAGAAAAAACAAAAAAACGGAGGAAAAATGTATTGCATAAGTGTAATCTACTGTGAAAATTGTAAATTATAGTAGAAAAAAAGGAGAAAACAAAGAAAAATAGAAGAAAGTAACAGTATAAGTATAAAATAAGAAAAAAAGAGAAAGAAAAACATGAAAGAGAAATGTTATATAAGAAATATGAGGAGGAAGACGAACGAAATAAAGAAGAAAATAAAAACGGAAAAAAAAGAAAATAGAGAAAGACAAAGAATAATGAAGAAAGGTGAAGAAGAAAAAACAGAAAGAAAAGAAGAAAGAAGAATATGAAGGAGGAAAACATAAGTATATGTAACATTAAAAAATGAGAACTATAGTTAGTCATCCTCAAATTAAAACAATTGAACTTCAAATAAAAAATAAACGCCTCAATTGAAAAATTATTATTTACAGTAAACATCTTACACATGTTTAACTGGAAAGTTAAACCATTTGAACGTATGATGAGAAAATCTCAATTTCAAATTGAAATTTGCACATGCAACATATTAATTTTTTTTTAAAGTCAGTCGAGAGATTGCATACCGCCTGACGACGTGAGGATGCGGTTAAGCGTTATTTCTCCTGATTGTATGAAGTATTCCGGAAGTTATGCCAGCGAAATGTTGATAGCTCAACAACTATTTATCTGATTTAGTTGAAATTTTGAATGGTGGTTTCTGTTATCGAAGAGCGTCAGATTCATACATATTATTTTGAAAAATCGGAAACTGAAATGCCATTAAAATTCGACCATCACCGAAGTGTTCAAGGGCAATGCTACATTTCACAGTCAATATTATATGAGATGCGGGAGTTCATTAAATAAAATATAAACTAAGTTGCGAGTTTTCACGCTGAACAAAACTAAAGTTATCGACAAAAGTGTGTCTTTCACCTTTTCTGTGACCTTGACCTTGGATCTAGAATCCCCAAATTAATCAAATTCTAAGTTACAAAATGAGTGATATTTTGACCAAGTTTGGTAACGAATAGTCAATCTATGTGGACACTAAATTTGACAAAAAAACATAGTGACACACAAACCTGACAGAAAACATAACCTCCTTGGCGGGATAAAAAATATGAAATTTAGTTTTTGTCAATTTGAATAGTATTTTATCTTAAGTTTTATTATTATTTATAATTAATGTGTAAAGTAATAATTAATGGGTAAAGTAATAGAGAGCGAACAGGAGAGAAGCAAAAAATATAGAAACTGCTGCTGCTGCTGCTGCTGCTGCTGATGATGATGATGATGATGATGATGATGATGATGATGATGATGATGATACAAGTGAAAACGGGAATTCAGAGAAAAACGGGAAGGCAAAAAGGAATAAAGAATTAAAGAAGTCCCTGAAAACTCGCCAGTCAATAAATCTTTAAACAGAAAAAGCAATTAAATACTTAGGATATGGAAAATGATCTGAAGTTCTTATCGGCAAAATAAACATTTTCAAAGACCTCACGAAGTTCTACAGTAAGATTGACAAACATCCATAGAGGTAGAAAAGCTTCTATTCAAGAAATACCAACTTTCTGAGAGAGCACCTGGAGCAACCCTACAGATACCAATGCAGATTGGATCAGAAGAGAGAGAAATTGATAGATAAATCTGCCTAACAATCAGAAACTATGATCAAGAAAAATGGAAGGTAAGCTCTAGTTAAGTTTCGGAAATTGAACAGATTGGGAAACCACACATATAGCTCTATACACTATCGCCTATTCATAGAACCTATAGAACAAGCCTTATTAAGACAAATGCACTATATAAAAGCAAATTCGACGATAGACTACTGACGGTGTTACATCTCATTTGTCCCGGGGTCTGGATTACCGTTGTGACGCCAAACAGCTCTTGATTTTCTGCTCTCCTGAGCGTGTTATTCAGTATCGTCCTTACTCACTCTCGGATGTTCTCCTCCCACCGATTTATTTGTCTTCCCATCCTTCTTTCTTCTCTTATAAAGTCTTGCAGGGTTGTCTTTTACGAGACTAGATGATCGTGTGACATGGTCGTAACACTGAATGTTCCTCTTCCTCACAGTGGTCAGTAGATTTTCATCTGCCCCGACTTTTTACCTAAGTCTATTATTCACTTGTTAATTTGTAATGTGTTCTTTGTGAAGCATATATATATATATATATATATATATATATATATATATATATATATATATATATATATATATATGAAGCATATATATATATATATATATATTAAATATCTCCTACTAAAAACATTAAAAAAGTAATTCTAAAAAAAGCTCTAGAGCAATTATAACTCTTATATAGCAAAAATGTGCCTAAGAAAGTCGTATGCTTGCAACCATCTACTACTGATTAACACAATTGTCCTTGAAAATTACAAAACAAGTAAAAATACTGTTTTACACAAGGACACCAACATGTAATAAAATATACTTGGAAGCCACAGAGGAATAGATTATGTTGGGGATGAGAGAAGATAAGAAGTATAAGAGGGTATAAGAGAGTCGTTTCCGTGATAAAGTAAGCTAACAAACTCAGAAGGGGAGTTCAAGTATCCTATATCTCTAGAAATCCACCATTTGCTCGTGCATGGAGTAATGTTGCCACATCTGAGCTGGTGAAACAACTACTAGTCTCCCCCTC
The DNA here is from genome assembly GCA_963556195.1 of Sepiola atlantica. Classification (NCBI taxonomy): domain Eukaryota; kingdom Metazoa; phylum Mollusca; class Cephalopoda; order Sepiida; family Sepiolidae; genus Sepiola; species Sepiola atlantica. The sequence goes on from OY744540.1 coordinate 34,902,149, forward strand.
TTAGACAGAGTGCAAAAATAATTACTAAACTAATAGGTCACGCACTGCCTGCAAATTCCAGTACCTGTCGCTTCGCTGCAGAGTTGCATCCCTGTGCTTTTTTAATAAGTATTTTTAAAGAAGGTGCTCCGATGAACTTAGTGCAATTTAAATGGTAATTGGGGCACCCTAAAATAAGCTAATCGGAAATATACCTGGCAGCTCATGTCTTACAAAATACAAACAATGGTTCTTACAAAAGAAGTTTGCACCCAATGAAAGAATGTACAAACAATTCAGAAAGAATCATTTGCGTTTGTGTCAAGAAGTGTGATATAGTGTAAATAATATGGTGCTATTTCGCTCCGTAAGGCTCTGAGAGTTGGCAGAGGTAATCGAGTATAGAGCATATATCAACGGATGATGATGATGATGATGATGATGATGATGATGATGATGATGATGATGATGATGGTGGTGGTGGTGGTGGTGGTGGTGGTGGTGGTGGTGGTGATGGTGATGATGATGATGATGATGATGATGATGATGATGGTGGTGGTGGTGGTGGTAGTGATGATGATGATGATGATGATGATGATGGTGGTGGTGGTGGTGGTGGTGGTGGTGGTAGTAGTAGTAGTAGTAGTAGTAGTAGTAGTAGTAGTAGTAGTAGTAGTAGTAATAGTAATAGTAATAATAATAGTAATAATAATAATAATAATAATAATAATAATAATAATAATAATAATATTGATAATAATAATAAAAGAGAAAGAAGGAGAAGAGGAACAACAATAACAGCGAAGAAGTAAGACGAACAAATGGGAACAAGAACAAGAAAAAAGAAAATGTAGTTACATATAGAATTGCGAAAATTAATGAAGAGACCATAAGCGGAATCAAAAATAAAGTAAGAAAAAATGAAACACTCCATATAATAATACGTTAAGCTATTTCTTGTTTGAACGTACGTTATCAATGTTCATACATTTAAAAAAGGTGTTGATTGTTTATTAATCTGATTTGGCTAAAGTAAAACATTCTACTCACTCATTTTAAAATGAATTGTTCCAAAATCAAATTATTTAAAATAAATACAAGTGAGAGATGTTTCATAGATTCAGACTAATGTGTTACATATCGGATGGGCGTAAGTCGAATAGCGGTTCAATTAGGCAGTGTGAATTTAAAAATAGGCGAATTAGTGCAGTCGACTAGTTCTCAGGCCGAATGCAAAACAGGTATGACTTGTAAGGGTCAAATTCGAAGTATCATTCGGCCTGGGACCCAGTATGTTTTGCAGATTGTGTGTCACCACGACTGCACTAATTCGCCTATGCTAAAACCCACACTGACTAATGGAACCGCTATCCAACTTACGTCCACCCAATATGTTACATATGAAACGAATCTATTTATATTTATTTGACAATTATTTTTACCGTTCATATTTATTGTTTTAGAATACTGTTTATTTATTATGTGTGCACTATAGAACACTTGCATATTTTCTATTTATGTCATTGTTTTTTCTCCTAGAAAACGCTTTTTCTGTGTGACAAGATGAACACTTTATAGGAAACACAAAAAATGAAGCAATTGTTTACCTTTTTGCCATTGCCATTCATTCACGCAATTTCGGGCATTCTAAATCAAAAGAGAAACAACAATTTTGTTTGGACGGAATTCTAGAAATGAGTGTATCATGTTTCGCGTCCCGAATGAGTATATACACCATAGCATTTTATATAGCAACTGCGTATTATGCGATGCAACTTATATTTTAGTTAGTCAGAAAAGTGACGAGCATGTAGAAACTGAGCTCCCTCGATGATATAGATTAGATTTAAAAAGTGTCTATAAGGCACTCTGGTTACCGTCTACGAGGTTGGTGTTCCAACAATCGTCACTTTTGTCACTATCAAAGGGAGATAGTCTCTATCCATTGAACAGTCTGCCAACGGAGGTAGTGGTGATGCCTTTTATACCTCGGTTTTCTAAAAAAAAAGCAAAAGAAAACTTCAGTCCAAATCAAATCAAATAGTAAGATATAGAAAAGGGCAATAAGCTATGTAAAAGACAGGAGATATTTACGTCCATATACAAAGCAATTCTAAGCAGGGATATGGTAAGCATCGTCAAGAAGTTCTATGACAGGTTGTTCCATGGATAGATAACGCTGGCTTCCTTCGATAGTGGCGACAGTGACGGTGGTATATTTGTGGGGTGTGCCCGCGGAGACCGGGGCTTTGCGCTTGGCTTCCGTTGAAGATGCTGTATGTCTGAATGAAGTCCTCTTGCATTTTATTCTGCTCAAGTGAGAACAGACTTCGTCGCTTGGCCTGCTCCTTTCGCTTAAGCATACAGAGTCCCGTCACTTATTGTCAACCGTTGAACGCTCTACAAGTGTCCGATAAATTCTTGAAGATAAATATTTGTTGCTTGAATGCGTCATACCCGAATTATGTATAAGGAAGAGTAGGGTTTTCGGGTTAGGTTGAGAAATGATCTCTATATCAAGTGGAGAACCTGCATGTCTTTGTTCGCCATTTCGATACAATAGCACGTTCGTAATAAGAAGTTGTCCACAACCATCCAAAAGTTACTTCGCATTAGCGATGAAATTGAAGGTTTGACGTGGAACTTGTTATATTTTGTATTTAATGTTGAAAGTATCGCGACGGAGCGGCCACACGTGCACTAGTGTGTGATAGAGTAAGGCTAGCTGACTCTGAAGCACCACCTATAACATTACATGGCGGTAGTTGATCCAAGATAAACAGAAAAAAATATGATAAATATTAATGTTAGTTTCACTCTGTGTGATGGTTTACTTCTGCAACAATATGGTATATGAATTGTGTTCAATTAGAAAAAAAGGAATTTTCAACTAGCATATTATACGCATTATGAAATTCGCACCAGAAATTTAGTTGACATGTTTGAGAAAGTAACGTTACGTAATCAAGTGAATACTAATCGCGTTTGTGTTAGATTGAGAAATAATATATATATATATATATATATATATATATATATATATATATATATATATATATGTATATATATAATTTAACTGATGCGCAAGCGGCTACTGTGATAGAGACAAGATTTATAGAAGCTGTGGGTTGGACAGCAGTCTGTTTGTTCAACTTACATTTAAATATCTGATTATTGGTCGGGGTACAGTGAGTAGGAAGGGAATTCTAAAGGCATCCGGTCTAAGTAAAGAAGCAATCAGAGTAGAAGAGTTTCTGACATTTAGTGACCTCTTCGGTTTAGGGAGGAGTTTATGCTGCTGGACGGGTCAATCGGACATATTTTTTTGAGGATCTTCAAGTGCAGTATGTTCATCATATTATATTCCCCGGGACGACTTTAAAAACAAGCACAAGGCTCCAACACTGCGGCGATGCGACAGAAATTACAGCTTGGTAGACAGTGTGGAAAATATAAGATTATACATTTTTTGCACCATGCCCCAAAGGTCAATGGTGGCTTCATGAAAAACAGGATACTGGCATGTATGATAAATTCCCATGTCTGTTAGAGGAAGCGTACCTGCAGCAAACTTTGCTCGACCTCTATGTACTTATTCCATTTCACGTCACCTGAGAATATCAGGTCGAATTGTCTTTACGTTGAACCCTCGAGAAGGGTTATATCGACCATGGTAATTGATGGTTGAACAACTTTCTCATATTGTAAAAGTGAAGAATCCTAATCTTGGTAGAATTAAATGTGACGAACAACTTTTGGCCAGATTCAACTACCGACTGAATGTCATTTTCTGATGATTCACCCATTTGCCTCGCATGTTTGTGCATTCGATTTGCCCTCATTCCACGAATAGAGCGTGATTTCATAAGCAAATGCACCCATCTTATGAGACGCAATTGCACCCAGTGGAGTAAATAATGATTTTCACTGAGTGTTACTGTAATACTCTTCCATAAAAATGAGTATTTTTGGTTATCAGTTTCGTAATATATATATATATATATATATATATATATATATATATATATATATATATATATATATATAGTATAGAAGATTAGAACAACATCGGTACCATCGGTTTTAAATCTAAACAAAAGGGACCTATAGTTAGTCTCCTATCATGGACTTTATTCAACTTCTGTTTCTGTCTGTTTGCACACACACACACACACACCCCGACACACACACACACACACACATACACACTCTCTCTCTCTCTCTCTCTCTCTCTCACACACACACATATATATGTATGTATATATATATATATAAAGAGAGAGAGATAATTAGATATTTATGCAAACATTGTTAGAAATGACAGAATTCGTCTGTTTTATTATAATTTTTTATTTCTTCAATTTTTTTATAGTCGTTTTTGTATTAAAATCAAAATAATTAATAAATGCCTCATATGTTTCACAAATTTCATGAACGTTTTCGAATTTTCGTCGAATCCTTCTCAGGTGTCAAATACAAATGAACAAAAAACTCGAGAAAGAAGAGAATTTTAAAAAGACGGTGGAGAAATGCGCAGAGAAGGTTTTCGCATTGTTCCAGGAAGTCGTTGGCGATTTAAATTCAGCAACGCTGGATGGCATTACAGAACAAAATCACATTACGTTACGCATTTTAAAATGTTACCACTGGTTTCATATGTGATGTTATTAATTTTAGGTGGTTGTGTTTTTATGTAGATAGCTTCTAGTACTTTTTTAACTGGTTTCAGAATGTATAATTTTAGTGTTATTAACTATATATATATCTATATCTATCTATCTATCTATCTATCTATCTATCTATCTATCTATCTCTCTCTCTCTCTCTCTCTCTCTCTCTCTCTCTCTCTATATATATATATATATATATATATATATATATATATATATATATATAAATCTTCATTTACATACATTATGATTTCTACCACGGCCACAAGTTGTTTTGTTGATTTAGTTGGTAAAACACTGGAGGCCCGATTGCGAATCTCGCTACGTCAAGCAACACTAATCCGTTGTAGAGAAGACGAAGCACGTGTCTGTTGATAAGTATATATATATATATATATATATATATATATATATATATATGTAGATAGATATAGTAAGCTATGAAAATATATTTATGACAATTAAGCTACACAGAGGTTCCCGCGTTTCATCCCCGGGGTGAATCTTCAGGCTAAAATGCATTTTAGCCTTAAGATTCACCACAGGGATGAAACGCGAGAGCCTCTGGGTAGCTTAATTGCCACAAATATATTTTCATAGCTTACTACCTAGCTCTACTTACGTATCGAGCACTGTTGAAGTAAAAAAGTATATCTCCTTATTACATGTTATGTGGATACATGAAGTACTAATAATTATATATATATATATATATATATATATATATATATATATATATATATATATATATATATATATATATGTGTATATATGTATATGTGTGTGTGTGTGTGTTTGTGTGTGTGTGCATGAACAACAAAGCCTATATAAATTCGTTTTTAATAGATCGGAAGCTTTAAAACAGCTGTTCTCTGTGTAAGTGCTTTTGTAATGGCTTCCTTACATAGATTACCGTTCTGAAAACGTTCCTTTGTGTCTTGTGAGTTTTTGCAAAATGCAAATGGTGAGACGTACAGACAACGTGTGACTTCATTTCTACTTCCATTATTTACAATGCTGATGCCGTTAGCGATATTATTTGCAATGGCGTCTTTTTATTAACCGACCGTTTAGTGCTTTTCTTATTTCAAGAACCAATAAACAAAGTGTTTTATTCTTCCGACATTTGAGAAGGTGTTTAAATAAGTGCAGTTTTAACTGATTCTTCTTCTTTTATGACATGTTTTTCATTATGTACTAGTAGGGATACCCACATCAATACGGATGCGAAATACGGAATAATAAGCAGGTTAAGATATTAAAAATGATCCCAAGCGATCAGAAACGTACCATTTTGCATCATTTATCGAGGCAAAGAGCCACTCGAGGATAAGGGTTAACGGGACAGAAGGATTATCAGCTGGAAGATTAGGAACGTTATGGGGGTTTTAACATTGATCAATGAGTTTCGTTACTTGTGGGGCGTTTTATGAGAAAAATGGTTTCATATTAAATAACCAAGTTGTAATCAGCTGCGAATCAGTCCCGCGGTAATGTGTTCCACATGTTGGAAGCACTTGCAATTAAGATTTTCCCATACGTAAATTCTGCCTGACGTTAGGCACATGGAGATTGAAAGGCAGGTATTTTCTTTTAATGTAGAAGACGAGTTCTTGCTCTGGATGTCTTACGGTGAAACACAAAGATTGGAGCTCAGTCGAGCACCTTTAATGGAAATAACGATAGAATACAAATAGAAGAAAAACGTATGTTCTGTGAAAAAGTTGTTATGGGGATAAAAGAGATCAGCTCCACTAGATTTCGAATATAAAAAGCTATCAAAGTGTATTGCGTCTGTAAAATATTGAATGGCCTAATATGCGCACATCTACGCAAAGTCATGTTACTCAAACATGAGATTTGCTAATATAATAGACCAAGAGGAGCGGCAGAGCGCATACCTCAACAAAAGGTCCACAATGCGATCCTCAGCGTTCTATTTTCAAAGTGTTCCTATTGACACCGATTTACAAATATAGCGTATGAAATATTGCCAAATGTGGATGGTCTGAATGTCGAATGTTTTTGGAGTAGTAAAATGTATGCCTCCGTTAATTGGTAAAGAGATAGATGATTTAGGAAATCGCGCTAAGCTAATTCAATTGCAACCATCGTTATTAATCATATCGGTTGTTTGTCATCGTCTACCTGACAAACGCAGTAACTCTTATCCTCGAGTGCCTTTGCGCTTTGATAAGCGGTGACTCGTTGTACATAAACTACTTGTAATAAACCGTACTCACAAGTAATCTATTTCTGTTCATTTCATTCATCAGTGTCAATCCTCTCATAATATTCTTTACCATTCATCTGACAATCTATCCATCTAATTTACACTTATCCTCGAGTGACTTAATTAACTCTTATTCTCGGGTGACCTAGTCTTGATGATTGGTGACGCAGTAAGAAATCAAAAATAATTTTTTTTAAAGTTCCACTATATCCAAAAGGTCTCACTATTTACTTCTATAAATTCTTAGATTAAAATTGGTTGTATGTTCGCCTATCTGCTAACTGCTTTCAGATGATTTAACATAGCAATTTATTGCTATATAAAAGTCATATTTGTATTTACATTTTAGGTGAGCCAGGAGGGAATATATAGACAACTCAAAATGTTTATCTGTGATTTTAATTAGATTTAAACCATATTTACAATGCACTTGACTAAACATTGGTTCGTTGCATGCGTTCCGTTGTTTCGATATGATTACACTTCTGCATGTGTTTTTTTTTAATAACGAACAATAGATTTATAGCCACAATTCTTCGATGATATGAGGTGCACATGCAACGCATTTCTGTTCAAACGTATTTATACAGGGACTTTGCAACTAGAGCCACAGAAATGATAAACACGCAAGAATAGGGAAAACCCGAACGAACTTATGAATCTCAAAATCACGGCAAAAATACGTAACCTTTTATAGGCCATTCATTTGACCGGCTCATTTTGCATTATAGTTAAAATGTTAGACCTGTGTTTAATCGTATGTGCGATTGTCTGTTAACGTTTTTTAGATGATTAAACATAAGAACTTATGGCTATAAAAAAGGTCAGATTTATATCCCTTCTTTAAAATGAGCTATGAAGGAATATAAACACACTTCAAAATGTTTGCCTCCGATTCCAATAAGATTGAAACAATATTTACAATACACAATACAAATGTTGGGTCTTCGCAGACGTTCGTTTGTTTTGATATATTTACACATTTACATGTTTTTTTTTTAATAAAAAACGATAGATGTATGAAGAAAGATTATTTGTGTAGTTGATGGACGCATGAAACACATTTCTACACTAGCATTTTTATAGAAGCATTTTTACAAGCAGAGTCACAATTAATGCTGAACACGCAGGAATAGAAAGAAAAAAACGAACAAATAAAAGACTGGTGTTCAATCCTCGGCCGAGTCATACAAAATACTGAAATATTGTCCGTGATGCTTCCTTTCTAAACACTCAGCATTATAAAGTTAGAATCAAGGGAACGCGGAGTTATCCAATGAAAGGAGGGGCGGCCTCCCTTACATAACTATGTAGTAGCCAATGGAAAGTGATCCTTCGGGTCACCCATTACAACAGGCTGCCCATTTATTATTTTATTTTATGGATCTCTTATTCTCCGATATTAGTATTAGTTGTAGAGACCGATGGGTCATAATTACTACCATTATATACTCCACCGTAATTTAATTCGATAATTCATGCATAATAAAGAACAAAAACATAAGTCAGTCGTGAGAGTGCATACCTTCACCTGACAATGTAAGCGTGGACAAAAGTCTTATCTGGGTTTTATATGTCTACATTGTATGAAGTATTACAGAACTTATACTAGTGTGAGACAATGCGTGACCTTTTGGTGATCCCCGTTATATACGTAACTCTTGCGCCAGACTTGAGTTGCAAATAAAATAAATTCGCTGCACTAAAAATGTCAGCTCACTGATCGGGATATTCGGTGTAATCCGATACCAGCTAAAATATCAACAATGATGGAGACAGCATCCAGGTTGAAGAGGTGAGAAAACCTGTCACCAAGATTTGTTGAAACACTGATGATGACTGTATGCCCTCTCTCTTTCTCTCTTTCTGTCTCCAGCTCCTTCTCTCTCTCACTTTCCCCCTCTCTGTCTCTAGTAAAGAGATTGAAAATTCAGAGTCGACTTTTGAAATGTGCTGTTTCTTTTCGAAATATAATAAATCATAGTTTTATATAAGTAAAATGGTTTGTTCCATTATAACATGATGTTTGATTTGTAGCATATGGCCCCGACCAAACAGCCAGCCAACCAGTCCCAGAAGCAGACGAGAGTGACTATAATGAAACGATGATTGCTCACTGGCGATAACAAGACGAGACATTGCACATACGTTAACATGTTGTCACACATCGTCCCGTCGTCGACGAACGTCCGGCAAAGATCGCCCAGCCGTCCAAAACGATCGGATCACACTATAGAATGATATTTTCCTTTACCAAAATTTACAATTGCTCCTATGGATAGGTAAATATCTCAACATGTGTAATAGAAATAATAGATGTGAAATTTCATTAAATGCTATAAATATTGAATAGAAGTTAAGATATGAGTGGGACATTATTTATAAATATTGTTGATATAAAATATGGGTAGCTATCAGGAGAGAAGTTAGACTAAGTGTTTAGTGTATTAATGTCTTCAAAAGGGCATAGTACTCAGCGCATGAGTTTCATATTTATAACATCAAAACAGGGAAAAAGAACGGAAGACATAAATTCTTTGACAGTATCTATTAATTTAAAAATGTCATTTCGCTGGTGTGCGATTTAAAGATGCCAAATTCTTAAATGCAAACCCGGAAAATTACACTTTCAATTTGTACTGTCAAACTGTATCTATTTTGTCTTACTTTATTTCGATTAACATTTCTACTGTAACTGGTTAATTTGAAATAGATAAAACACAGGCACACAACCATCTATATATCAAGCACATGATGCATATATATATATATATATATATATATAAATGAATAAATGCGAAAGTTTTTTTTATTTATCACTATCATCTAATAATCAAAACAGGTTACTGTTATTCTAATCAACATTACAAATTAAACGGTTGATATTCTGTATATATACTGAATATAAACAATTAAGAGAGAATCTTTCGACTGCCTAATTCGCATAACTATTTTAAACCGTTCATAATTAATTAAGATTTAGTATTATACATTTGGAATTGCATTTGCTAAAGTTTAGTTATTTATATGCAGTAGTTTCGTTCATATTAACAGTAATTACAGTAATTTAATAAATAAATCGGAAAAATTACTAAAACACTTTCAGTTTCAACAACCAGCGCTCGCTCACGACCTTTAAGGTCGAGCGAGGCATAAGCGAGAATAAAAAAGGGAAGGGGAGAGAGAATGTGGCTGTCTCGCTAGGTTTCTCCCTGATCCCTTTCTTCGCCCTCTTTTTTCAGTTGTTACATTCTGAATAAAAAATAAATAAATAACTTTTTCATTAGTTAAGTTAATGCCTTTATTGTAAAGTTTAACAACAAACTTATTTTTTTAATGTTTACAAATACCGTATCACAATTTTGATTAGCACTGTCCGAATTACGAAAAAATATTGATTTGTATTTTCGTATGATTGAAGATTAACATCCTCAGCGAAATACCCCCATCTATTCCAAAATTATTTTACCTGTTTTAGGTGATCACGTGTGAACACACTGAAAAACTTCACGAAAAGATGAAAAGAAAAAAAAGTATTATTTTGGAATTTAAAGTGGGGAAACATTTTTGTATATAAATTTAATGTAAAATAATCCCCATTTTGGGGGCAAGTTTTAGGGCGTTAACTAAATTCTTTTTTCTATGCAAGTTAAATCCGCTGCGTTTTTTTTTTGGGGGGGTAGCTATTTATTTAGGCGATTACATGTCATTTTATGACCTTGCCACTCGGACTTTAGGTTAGTAGTAAAAATGTTTGGTAAGTGCCCTAAAAAGATGGAATGGCCGTAAATTGAGAACATAGCACGTTTTATTTATTTATATATATATATATATATATATATATATATATATATATACAACTGATCCCCCACTAAATTCTAAAATATTTGTTATTTTTTATCTTTGTTTTCCACGATGTTAACACGCAATTGCCTAAGAAAGCAGAATGCCATTTTTTCGCGGCGGTTTGATATAAAAGGGTTATAATCTGCAAATGTACCCATATTTAATTTTTTTTAAATCTTATACATTTTTTAACTATACGTCCCTTTTTATTTTTATTTTAAGCAATTGATTTTAGCTGTCTTTACTTTTCCCGTGAAAATAGAATAAAAAACTTTAAAATTATCTAACTAATTAAAAACATTATTTTTTTATGGTATAGATTAAAATATTACAAGTTTGGATATTATTGTAGATGAACACCCATCTCCAAATAAAATGAGATTCTACTTTTTCAGGCGATTACGTGTGAATACCCTAAAAAACTAGCGGAAAGAGAAACAATAAAAAATATTTTAGAATTTAGCCTGGGGGATTAGTTTCGCAAATAAATTTAACGTAAAATGATCCTCCATTTTCGAGCCATTCTATTATTATTATTCTATTATTATTATTCTATTATTATGGCAGTTAACCATTTTTGCCATTGGAGATGAATTCTTTACCTTATTGTTTTGAGACGATTGCGTGTGGTTGCCAGTCGAACTTGGGATTAGTGTTAACTGCCCTAATAATTTTGAATTACCGTGAAAACAAGTATCTCATTTTTTAGAGGGGTGTATTTTAGCTGAGTGTTTTAATCTACACATTTACCAAAGTTTGTTGTTAGCATTTTGGAATTCTCTGAGTAAGAGTATTTTTTAATTAACGGCCTCCCATTCCAATGAGATGCTGCCTGACGGGCGGGTAGGTTTTGCAAGTATATATATTCATAATTGCGTATGAAGATTTTAAGGAAGTAGTATTTCATCAATTTATAGATAACATTCAAGGTCCTTGCTCAGGGAACTTGTATTCTCATACCAACTAAAACTTGAGTTTATGTACGCAATTGTAAAGAAACTATTGCGATTGTGATTAACTTGATCTATCTTCACTGTAGAAAATTATTAAGAAAACATTAAGTTAAAGTAAATTTATTGATTGGAAAATGAGCTTTGAATATCGTAAAAATGTCACCAACTCCTAACTTTCAAACGGCAACTACAATTGAATTCATTAAAAAAGATATTGATTCTCTAAGTGGATACTATTCGAGAAATGCCTACAATGATTGTAGTTTCAAATGGAAGTCGCTTCTGAATAAAATATGAGATTCAAAAAACATATAACACGATGACGTTGTATACTGAACAAGATAAGGTCTGAGTGTTAAATCCCTTCCAAAACTATCTTAAAGATAGAGTCGATATAGATTGAAACATGGATATTTAGAAAGTGACATTCACATTACGTGTTGTTCTAACTAGATTCAAGGTTCAGATAACGATCAGAGAAAAAGGCAACTAGTAACTGATTCCAGGCAGTTATTATAGACGCCACAATTATAACTGGAATCATTCTGCCAACCTAGGGTCTATCTTGAGATATACCTTTATCGCAGGAATGTGTATGATCCTAAGAAATGCAACCTTACATGAATTTCATCCTCAAAGAAAGTTTTTATTGACGGTCGACCAAGTGGTATTACCAGGGAATTCCGACGGTCTCGTTCTCGGCTATATTTTCAGAGTGGCCGATGGAGGATCTGGTGTAATTCAATGTTAAACTGACTTCATGCCTCAGCTGGCTGCAATGCGAACCCGATATATAGTGACTAAAATAAATGTTAGATGAGATTCGGAGTAGAGAGCATTCACCGTTTTACTAAGAAGGTGGTGTGATGTTATTGACAGGTAGCATTGGTGATATTTATTGGCGTACTGGACAGTTCAAATAGTATTAATAAGACAGTTAATACCTACATTATCTGAAACATCAAACTATGCTTCAAAATAGAAAAAAGATAGATACAGAAGTACAGTAGAGTTTAAGCAGAAATTATGCGCCCCCTAGGCTTGTATAATGTAATAATGTAGCACGATGCAGTTTGTTTAGGAATTTTTGAAATGCAATTTTGTATTCGAATTTAAGGTGATGACGTGAGTAAAACAACAATGAACAATGAATCTGCAAAACAAAGAGTTTTCAAAGTTGGGCTAATAATTGATTAGTACTTTTCTAAAGTTTGGAATCAGGATTAATGCAGAACATAGCCTATAACGTAAATTGATGACGCAAACTGTTGAATGACGTAGATAGACAGTGATTAAAGACATAGAGAGAGTGCCGAAGAACAGAACAAAAGTGAATAACGCCTAATAAGTTTACGTAAAGCCAGGTGCGTAGCAGTCTCGCAAATAAAGCAGGAATGAATTGCCTGCGTAATTTTGTTTCGTTTTGTTTACATAAATAATTAAAAAAACAACTTTTTCCAATACAATTGTGCATATCTTTTTTAGTATGGTGTAGTGTGTATAAAAAAGACTAACGAGTATATTAATAATTCATCAATAAAGCAATACACAAAAAACAAAGAAGATTCTTTCTCAATATGAATATCTGAGTGCAGAATCAGACGTTTCTGCCTGATTAGATCTTAGTGTCTAATAACTACCGATACATTAACATCTACATGCTACGTAGTTGTTTTTTGTACACATCTGTATAAATTGAAATAATTATATAAATAGCTATATTTACTTTTGAATACTTTTTATGAGCCCGGTTGAAATTCTGTGGTTTTTTATCCTGTGGATGTCTACTTTACCTAGATTAGTATATATATATATATATATATATATATATATATATATATATATATATATATATATATATATATATATATATATATATATATATATATATGTGTGTGTGTGTGTGTGTGTGTGTGTGTGTGTATATATATTTATATATATATATATATATATATATATATATGTATATTTATATATATATATCCAATGATATTAGGAAAAAAAAATTTCTTTGCAAATGTATTCTCTAGATTAGTATCATGGATATCTCCCAAACTCTCAATACGATAATATCTTCTTAATATTGGAAATATACCATTACTAAAAGCTATATAAGAGTGAAATAAAAACAAATATAATATTAAAAACCGAATATATTTATTTGCATATTTTCTTAATATATTCAACTAATAATTTTTATTCTGTTAACCTCGAGCATTTCAAAATGATTCTTTTCTCATCAGACACGTAAGTCGACGTTTGAATTAATAAATTGATGGTTAAAATATTTTGTTAAAAATTTTAAAAAGGTGTTATAGCAGTTTTTAGAAGATTGGAAAACAATTGAAGAAGTCCTGAAGGATGTTATAAGAGTTATTCTTCCATAGGAAAGGAAAACTTTTTTCAAGTTGAACTTGCAAAGATCCACAGTTAACTTACATCACGAATGATAAATAAACGTTAAACAAAGGGCAGGTATTCATGTATATATCCATGATAGGAAATAACGGAGGTCAAAAATATGTATGTAAAATTCTAACAATATGCTTTTTATTCTAGAGAAAGAAAAGTTGGAAATTAAAACTTGTTGATATGTGGAAGCTGATCGCCCGTTAATAAACGAACTCTAAAAAAACGGAAGGAATGAACTCCAAGCAATACGTGTGAGTTAAAACTAATATCCAGTGGAAAACAATAGACACCAAAATGTTATAGAGTTCAGTTAAATAGAAGAAACTCTGTCTTGATGTCTTATAAAATTAAATTAGAAGAATAGCTATATTTATATAATCATAATATAATCAGTATACATACACATTGTACTGATGTTTACTAATTTATCCCCATGATCTCCTCTGATAATAAACGCTTGCATTTTTGAAAATCACTGGGTTAAGGAAAGAGAAAAACAAGCCTGTTAATATAGTCTTTGTTTAAACTACTTGATTATTTAATAAATATTGTCTGTTAAAAAATGTTATTCTCACTATTCATTTCATTTTATAATTGCTCTATCTCGTATATTGATTAAAATATTATTTTAAGAAAACTATTTTATCTTCATAATTACTCCATTTTATATATATTTAAATGAATAAATGCAATAGTTGGTGTTTATTCATCACATCTGTTTTACGATGAAAATGGATTAGTGTTATTTACATCTATAATCAAGAGAGGCGCGAGAGCACTCTATCCCTTAATAGACTTTAAGAATGGCCTATGTTGGAAATCTCATTTTTTGTCAATCATAACTCAAAAACCAATAAACCAAATTAGTTTAAACTTTGCACAATTTTTTATTTGATAGGTTCTATAAGTGTGTAGAATTTCAGCATCATTAGTCAACGCAACCCAGAGATCCAGAAAGTTCAATCATGAAATCATATTATCCGTGTGTACGTACGTACGTATGTGCCACCCTGTATCTCATCAACTATTTGATGGATTCAGCTGATTTTTGGCAGAGATTGAGGTTCTAAGATCTAGTTGATGGCATTTTAATCTCAGTTTACCATATACCTTAGTTTTCCAGAAAATTCCTAAAAACCTTAAAAATGACTATTGTATTGAGGCATAGATTTTACAAAAAGTAGTGACATTCCATGATAAATGCCAGTATACTGAAATCATTTGCCCTTAATAGAATTAAGATGAAAATTCATATACACTAAATGTACAAAAACAAGGAAATTCCCAAATGTTTACATTTTTATTGTCATTAAGGGTATGCGAGCACAACAGGGCTATGTATTTTACTGGTAGGAATTTTTGTTCGGCGCCCCTCACACACTTCATCCACTCATGCATAGAGATTTATACTGTAGTGATGCGATAATCAAATGGTTTGATTGATATGTTGTCATACTTATAATTAATGACAATAAAAGTGTCAAAATTTGGGAATTTCCTTGCTTTTGTGCATTTAGTGTATATGAATTTTCATCTAAACCATATTAAGGGCATATGATTTCAGTAAACTGGCATTTGTAGATAAACGATTAAGAGATAACTTTTTGACTGCCTAAATAGCATAACTACTTTTTAAAACGTTCATAATTAATTAATGTTTGGTATTATTAATTCGGAATTGCATTGGCTTATGCTTAATATTTATGCGCAATAGTTTCGTCCATATTAACAGTTATTAATTGAAGTTGTTTAATTAATAAATCGGGAAAATAACTAAAACACCTTATGTTTAAACTACCTGTTCTCGCTGACAACCTTACCAAAGGTATTGGCTCAATAAGAGCGACAAAAAACCATAGAAGAAATGAGGGTAGAATATGGCTGTCTCGCTTACTCTCACTCGATCTCGCTCGCTCGCTCTATGTGCCTCCTTTCTCTCGCCCTTTTTTTCTAGTTTTTACATTTAATAATTAGGTTAATGTCTAATTTTAACAAAAAACTTATTTTTAATGTTTACAAAGACATTTACACGATTCTAATTGGCACATGAAAACAAAAGCTTAGTAGCACCGTCATCTGCCTAAATTACGAAAAAAAATTAAATAGAGATTCGTATTTTGGTATGATTGTAGATTAACATGCTCTGTTAAATTACCACCTTCCCCCACGGGTGAGGAAATAAATATCTACATTGTGAACTCTGAAAAACTTGACGAAAAGAAGAAAAGAATAAAAAATGGTATTAGAATATAAGGTGGTGGAAAATCCATTTTTTGCGCCAGTTTTAAGACCGGTAACTTAATTCTGTTTTGTTATGGGAGTTAAATATGCTACGTATGGTGTTATGACCTTACCACTCGGACTTAATGTTAGTGGTCATTCTTTTAAGTTCCTTAAATGCTAGATTGCCCCGGAAATTTGGGAACAATTCACATTAAATATACATACAACTAATTTCTGACTCTAAATTGAAAAATATATTCTTTTTTTTTGGGGGGGGGGGAGATCCTCCATTTTCTAGGGTGCTAGAAAGCAGAACGTCATTCTTTTCAGGGGGGGGATTAATAGAGGATGTTAATCTGCAAATTCACTCATATTTAATTGTTTTAGTCTTATATTTCTTTTTTTCCATTTAATTTTAATTTTAAACAATTGATTTTAGTTGTTTACCTTTTCCGTGAAAATTAAATAAATAAATTTAAAATGATCTAACCAATTGAATACCTTATTTTTACGGTATAAATAGAAATGTTAAAAGTGTTAATATTATTATAGATTAATACTCTCACCCCCTCCACCGAATGAAATGAGATTCTACTTTTTCAAGCTATTACGTATAAATACCCTTAAAAATCTGACGGAAACGGAAACCACAAAACAAATCTTTTAGAGCTCAAAGTGGGGCATCAGTTTCGCATATAAATTTATCGGAAAAGAATCGTCCATTTTCGGGCCATTGTAGGGTTTTATGGCAGTTAACAATTTTTTGCCATTGGAGATGAATTCTGTGCGTGATTATTTGGGGGGACATTTTTGTGGCGATGACGTGTGGTTTTACGACTATGCCAGTCGAACTTAGGGTTAGTGTTAAAAATGTATTAGTTAACTGCTCTAAGAAATTAGAATATTCCTAACAAGTCTCTCATTTTTTAAGGGAGTGTAATTCAGCTGATGATTTTGATGAACAAATTTACCAAAGTGTGTTGTTAAAATTATCAAATTCTCCGTATAAAAATATTTGTTAAAATCAAGGTCTCCCCCTTACACCAACCACTGACAAGAGGGCGGGTAGGTTTTGCTAATATATATATAAATAAAAAATACTTTCGCATTTATTCATTTATATATATATAAATGAATAAATGCGAAAGGATTCTGGATTGGAACAAAAATGTTAATTGCCTCGTTCCAGAAAGATTTCTCATTCAGTGATTGAGCACATAAAATCTAAGTGTAGATTCAGAAAAGATACTGCATTTTGCTTCGAGCCAAAAGGCCAATAAGTGAACATGTTAGTAGTGATGATGATGATGATGATGATGATGATGATGATGATGATGATTTTAACATTTGTCATAGAAAAGGAAAAAATCCTAATGGTTCTAAATTACATAACATAGATTCTTTTTTTTATTAATATTCATTAAGTCATCTTTTATTTCTTTTATAATAAAGGCCAAAGTAAAGAAAGACATTTGTAATTACTCAGTAATATAAAATTGGTTTATTCGATCAATCGACCCTTCACCCTTATGTTTATTTAGTTCATTATATAACATGTTTTTAATGGGGAATTCATTTTCATTTTTATACTGAAACAAATAACATTCTTCAACTTTGAATACTTTAAATACCACATAAATTAACTTTTTTGTTGTTTCCTTCCTAAAACATAACATTTGACTATGTTCATACACAGTAAATTTTCGTCCACATTGGAATATATCAAATAACACAACGACAATCATCATTATGCTGTTTTCCTCAACATTTCTAAAATGTCAATTTAAAATTATTTCTTTGGTTTAAATTGCTGCCCAGATAGAGTTTAGTTTTTTCTAATATATATATATATATATATATATATATATATATATATATATGGAAAATGTAAAAACAAAATTATATATGTGTATATATATATTTACAAATGTGTGTGTTTTGATTTGTGTATGTGTATGTGTGCGTTTAAAAGAGAGAAAGAGAGAGAGAGAGAGGCAGAGAAAAGGAGAAAGAGAGAGAGGGAATATGGGATGAGCTCACGTGTGTGTTCTAATCGTTTTCCTAACTAGTGAGTTTCTCCACCACAGCGAGCAATGTCAAAATCTCTTTACTGACTTTAGTCGCTCGAACTAATGCCGTTATTTTTATTTTATTATTTATCAATCCAATCGCGCGATACGGCGTATCTTGTTCCCGACATTCGTCCATCGGGCCTTATTATTTCTCAAAGAAAATGGCGCTGACATCAAGTCAATCCAATCGTCTGATCGTGAAATGCCGTGAACAAAAGGACGAGTTGTTACACTGCCGATGGGGTTGTACATCAGATAACGGCGTGGCCTTGAAGACAAAAGAAATGGCCACCTAAATTAGGCTGGACTATCATATAATGAAGACACAGCAGGCAAATGCGGCGGCAATAATTGCTGTAATTAAACGAACGCAGGTAATAATTAAGGAAATTGAGTGAGGAAACAGGATTTAGAAGGAGTTTGTATGGGGTCCATTATAAAGATAGGGAATATAATATGGGCCGATCGATGTAGAATGACATGAAAAGAAAGAAAATGGAATAAAAAAGAAAGAGATTAATGAAATAAGTCGAAACTAGATGGGGGAAATAATAGAAAAGAAAACAGAGAGAAACGAATACGATTATTATTAATCTATTACTAATAGAGATTGTGTGTCTGTTGTTCTCAAGTTAAAAGTATACATCTTCTCTTATTTTGCATATTTTGTTCTAAAGTCGAAAGTATACATTTCCTTCTCTTACTAATGGAGGTTTGCATCTGTTGTTCTGACGTCATAAGTATACATCTTGTGCTCTTACTAATGTATATTTTGTATCTGTTGTTCTGAAGTCAAAAGTATACATTGTCGTCTCTTTCAAATGTATATTTTGTATCTGTTGTTCTGAAGTCAAAAGTATACATTGTCGTCTCTTTCTAATGTATATTTTGTATCTGTTGTTCTGAAGTCAAAAGTATACATCTTCTTCTCTTACTAATAGAGATTTTGTATAGATTGTTTTGAAGTCGAAAGTATACATCTTCTCTTACTAATGGAGATGTTGTATATGTTGTTTTGAAGTCGAAAGTATACATCTTCTCTTATTAATGGAGATTTTGTATATGTTGTTTTGAAGTCGAAAGTATACATCTTCTCTTACTAATGGAGATGTTGTATATGTTGTTTTGAAGTCGAAAGTATACATCTTCTCTTATTAATGGAGATTTTGTATATGTTGTTTTGAAGTCGAAAGTATACATCTTCTCTTATTAATGGAGATGTTGTATATGTTGTTTTGAAGTCGAAAGTATACATCTTCTTTTATTAATGGAGATTTTGTATATGTTGTTTTGAAGTCGAAAGTATACATCTTCTCTTATTAATAGAGATTTTGTATCTATCTACCTGAATCCGGAACTATACTTCTACTTTTATTAGTAATAAAGATCTAGTATCTTTCTGAAGCCGAAATATGCTCAATTCTGTTTACTATACTATGTGATCAGACTAAAGTACTATCTTTCAATACTACATTCAGGGTCAGAGTAGTGTAGTATATGTTCTGTTGCTATGAGACAATCCTCTTAGGCATTACATCATATTTAGGAGGCAGTGTAATATACGTTCATTCGTTATGATAACATCCTGTCAGTCTAGCAAAAATATACGACCGGAAGAAGTATATATTTGATGTTGCTGCTACTAATACTACTACTACTACTACTACTAATAATAATAATAATAATAATAATAGTAATAATAATAATAATAATAATAATAATAATAATAATAATAATAATAATAATAATAATAATAATAATAAATGTTTAAAAATGGGCAAGATACCCGACAGGATTATTAATCTCATCAAGAAAGCAATGGAAACATGGAGATTAGAACTGGCAGCTGGAGGACAATACTTGACGGAGATAAAAATACAGAGAGGCATTTTCCAAAGAGACTCCCTATCACCACTACTGTTTATCATAGCCATGATGCCACTCAACTACATACTCAGGAAATGTGATGCCGGATACAAGTTCACATGCAGAGAACAACGAATAAACCATCTCATGTACATGGACGACCTGAAGCTATTTGCAAAAAGCAAACAGGAACTGGTAAAGCTGATAAATACGACCAGAATCTTCAGTCAGAACATTCAAATGGTATTCGGAATGGAAAAGTGTGCATTGCTAGAGATTAAAAAAGGAAAGCTGGAGACGACTGATGGCATGGAACTACCAACCAAGAGCAGATGAGGGCGTTAGATGAACAAGACAGCTATAAATATTTGGGAGTTTTGGAAGCAGACACAATCCAATCAACAGAAATAAAAGAGAAGATTGGAAAAGAATACATGAGAACAAGAAAGCTCTTAGACACAAAATTATATAGCAGAAACCTAATCAAAAGGATAAATACCTGGGCAGTATCACTAATAAGATATTCTTGACCATTCATAAGCTGGACTAAAGAAGAACTCAGGCACCTTGACCAGAGGACTAGAAAATTAATGGCTATGCACAACGCACTACATAAAAAAAACGATACAGACAGACTCTACGTGAAGAGAAACGAAGGGAGTAGAGGACTGGTAAGTATAAAAGACTGTGTGGACGACACTAAAAAGAGCTGGAGAAATGCATAAACCAGAACAAAGAAAGGCTGATCACCGCAGCAAGAGATACCGTCCCAACGAACAACGCATAAAGCATCGAAACTGGACACACACAGACAAGAAAAGAAAAATGGGTAGTACTGAAAAATGAATAACCAAAATGCTCTGGGATATAGATATACAAACAGATAAACTCATACAAGCAAGGAGACCTGATGTTATTATAATAGACAAAAAGGAAAAATCTTGTGAAATCGTAGACTTCGCCGTACCAGAAACCACAGAGTGAAGATCAAAGACACGAAAAAACGAAGTAAATACACAGAACTAGCCAGAGAACTGAAAGGAATATTGAGCATGAAGAAAGTTAGTATAATACCAATAATCGTAGGAGCACTAGGAACAATCCCCCAAAAACATGGAGAAAAGACTGGGAGAAATTGGAATCAAAGGGGCCATCGAAACCATACAAAGGACGGCAATGATCAAAACAGCTGCAATTTTAAGGAAAATCCTCGAAGGCGGAAACCAATACGCATAAACTACAAAGGCCAACCAGTAACAAGGAATTTAAAACAGGGAAAAACAAAACCACACGAAGAACACCACAACAAGAACCAAGGAACAGAAACTGCAAGAAGCAGCACTTCATAATCCCCCCCCCCCAATAAAGTACACCGGCCTCAGCTATCACTACACAAAGATAAACCAAAGAAACAGAAATTACAAAAAATAAAAATATAAAAAAAAATTAATGGTAAGCGGCTGTTGCGATACCGCATCGTTATCGAAAAGAGGTGAAGAATACTGGAAATGTGGGGAGGCTTGTTGTCACTCAGACTCCAGGAAATACCACTGGTTGTTGTTGGTGAGCAATCATTGACGATGATCTGTGTGAGAACTCCTAGTGAGTACAAATAATAATAATAATAATAATAATAATAATAATAATAATAATAATAATAATAATAATAATAATAACAATAATAATAATCCAGAAAATATACAAATGTAGCCTCTGTGGACAAAGAGACGAAACGGTAAAACACATAATAAGTAAATGCAGAAAACTAGTCACAAAAGAATACAAGAAAAGGCAAGCCACTGTTAAATATGTAAACGCCTGACATTTGTAATATGCAGACAAATGGAAACAAAGTGAAAAAAAACGATATTTGATAATGAAAAGAGCTGAATCTACTTGGCCATTGAAATACAAAAGGACAACCCCATCCAAGCAAGGAGACCATGCGTGATAGTACTCAACGGGAAAGAAACACCTGCTAAATCATAGATTTTGACATTCCAACTATGCACAAGGTGAAGGTCAAAGAGGAACAAAAAATTAGCAAATACATAGAGCTTACCAGAGAGCTTAAAAGAATGGGAAACACCTAAGAAAATATTGTAAAACTAATAATTGTAAAAGCACTAAGAACATTACCGACCCCCCCCCCCGGAAAAAGGCTAGTATGAAGTGGAATCAGAGGGAAAATTGATACAATATAGTACACAGCGGAAAAAGCTGAAATATAAACACAAATGTTCGAGTGAGGAAACCAACCAGTTTCATCCTTTATTCCGGTCGGGCCATCTCTTTGGTGGTCTTGCCATTGATATTTCTTCAATGAAATCTTTTTTATAACATTTCTGTATATAGCTGGAGTCTTGAAGCCGGGAAACATCCCAATACCACGTTAATCTCTTTTTTAGCATAACGTAATTGGTAGATCTGTTAATATTAAAATAAGTTTGGTCTTTAATCCAATTTTTTTTCGCATGTATTTATTTGTTTTACTGTAAACTAACCCTGTTTGGGTTATTTAATGTGGATGTTATTAAGAAGGCGAGAAGGTAAGCGCAAACATGTGTTTGAGAATCGCGTGGGTGTGGTGTTGCCGTCGTTTTACGAAGCATTAGAAGCAACGTTAGATAAGGCAAATAAACTGGTCTGAATTCGTTGATGGCCTGCACACTGAAACGATACCTTCTTGTGTATATGTGTTAGCGAGAGTCGTTATAAAGTAGAACTCCTACTTTCTGGGAAGGGTAAATATTTGTCAAGTACATTAGGTGAACATCCCGACTATTTTGTGAACATCACATTTAGTATCTGACGGTCTTGTCCGATATTTGAAGGCCTCCTTGATTGTATAAACGTCCCGTCAGTTATTGAAGTTATTTTCCCTTACGTGAAGTTCCCGTCCGTTATCTGAAAGTGGCATAGGTTGTCTGAATTCTAAGTGAAGGTTTTGTCTTTTCTGTGAAGGTCTCGTTCGTTATCTGAAGGCTTTGTCCGGTATCTGAAAATATAGTCTGTTATGTGAGGCCATGTTTGTTAAGTGAAGATCCGACCGTAACTTTAAAATCCTGTTCGGTTTCTTAATGTATTGTCTGTTATATGAAGGTCCGGTCCGTTATCTGGATGTATTGTCCGTTATGTGAAAGTCTTGTCTGTTAACTGAACGTGCCTGCGTATCTGAATGTCTCGTACACTGTTTTAATATACCTTTCCTTGTCTGAATGTTTCGTCTGCTTTCTGAATTTCCGGTTGGTTTGACGATTAGCGAATATTCACCAACTCCATTGTCTAAAATATATTCAAAGTATACGATAATTTGAACACGGGTTGCTTTTTTAAACGGGCTTCGAGCATTATTTTATGTTTATACCTGCCCCTACCCCGTTTCATTAATAGACCTAACGCAAATAGATCACGCAATTTATAGTTTTATACTGAGCATGTTCGTATTAATGTTGTCCATTATTTTAAATATCATGATGGAATCTAGCTCAGTGGATGACGTATTTATGGATTTCAGTTATAGAATAATGCTATTTTACAAGAATTCAAAACATCCAAAAAATCAATCAAGGAATTCGTGAACGTTGCAAAAGAAAAAGCGGCTGAAAATCAAATGAAAATCGTTTAACAATAGTCACTGATTTCAGCGTTAGCTCTTATAATATTCCTTTATTTCGTCTGGACATCTTTCTATAAACGTAAACAGAATTGGAATTTTTCAGAATTCTGACCTCAATTTGTTGAAAGTCGTAAAAATTAAAACAATTATCAGATGTTCATGCTATTTTCAATTGATCAATTAAAGTTCAATGTTTATGTTGCGATCTTGATTTCAAATAGTTCTTTCTATTTTCGTTTCGAAGTTCCAATAAAGAGAACAATGATATTTAAAGAATGCATGATCATAATGGCACCATTGAAAGATTCGACTTTCATGTTAAATAATCTATCAACACGAGATGATAGCATCATACAAATTAAATGCAGTAAAGAAATTTTACATTTTCAGAATGCATCCATATAAACATATTATTTTTTAATTTTTTTAATGATTTTCTCAAAAAATTTATATATGATGTTGTTGTTTATATATCTAAAAGTAAATCAATCAACATATTAATCTATATTACTGGAAATCGTGTAAAGTGCTTTCAATGTCATTATGTAAACCAGACATTCATTTTACACTGATATTAACTATTTGTGTTCAATATAACACACACAAACACACACAGACGCATATATATATATATATATATATATATATATATATATATATATATATATAGTGTTATAATGGAATAATTCCAGGAAGAAATCCGGGTAAGAGAGCTCAATGTGGTAAACAGAGCAATAATAACGTAAAATATAATAACACGAAATTACATGATTGTCGATGCAATAATTTATTTCAACCTTGCGGTTTTATTCAAGCATCCAACTTAACAATTACATTTTTGATACTGATAGAAAATTGAATTCATCCTCGGCACTTCAAACACAATCAGAGGGAGTGGTGGTAGCAGCCGGTTTGAACACCCAACATAGAGCGAGTAGAAATTAACATCTTATATTTAACTAAATTAATCTAAGGAGATCTTATGGTTTTTTTGTTTATTTTTATTAAATAATAACGTCTGGGTTAAGCGCACATATTCTTCATATCCGACCTGGTGACATACGCCTCCATACATACGCACACATATACCTATTCACACACACACAATTTTTGGCTAGCCCGAAATTCAGCTTACCAAGGCCAACGAGATTTTTTACCCGGCAAACGAAACGAGAAAGTCTAGTGTCATCGGCTGGTTGACACTTCTCGTGCCCTAATTTCATCTAGATTCGCGCGTCAAAATTAATTTGAAAATTAAGAATACTCTGATTTTCACAAATTCATCTTACATTAGTTTATAATCTATGGAAGCCTATAATTAATTCTAATCTAATATTGTCTAGTGATAATATTATACACTTAATTTAATTCGCTATCTTATTTTAAGTAAATAACATCTGCATACATCCCTATATACATACACATCCATCTCTACACGCACACACATGTATACATACATATACAAATATACTTACATCTACACACACATATATATATACACACATACACACATATACATATATATATATACACATACATACACACGCACCCACACATACATACATATATACCCCCGTACCTACTACCTTGAATTAAAATTTTTTTAAGACATCGAAGATAAATGTGTTTCGTCTTTAAGTATTCATTAAAGAACATCCCTACTAAATGAATGCATACCTACACACACACACACACAAACATATGCACATACACACACATACACACGTATACCTATACACACCTATATACGCACATGCACACATAGCCACAGATGTGCAAAATAGAGATACATATATATGTATACATAGACATACACAAATGCACACCCGTACACATACCTATATACCTACTCAGTTATACGCATACGTACACACATACCTATACTCATATACTCGCACATGCCCATACATGCACACATACACCTGCACCCATGTATACACATATATACCCATATACACATATATATATATACAAAATAATATATACGGCCTGGAAAGTTTTAAATTGCATATACATACCCATAAGTAAAATAACACATACGGCCTGGAAAGTTTTAATAACCGGGGTAAGAGTTTAATTAAACATACGCACACATTGATAAGGCAAATATGCAGTACATACATACACACACACACATACACACACCCACATACATGCTAGCACATACACAGACACAAGCATGCATGTACACATATATATACATACAAAAACAAATGTACTCATATATACGTTCCTAATTTTTATCATACATACATATACACTAATGCCCGCATACACGCGCATCCGCACGCGCATGCATACATAGCAAATATAATGCTATCTTATTTCAAATAAGTACACTGAATACACGAATATCTTAAGGTACCCTCGTATATGCATACATCCGAAAAACAACTATAACTAATGTCACCAGGTCAGTAATTATATGTTCATAACAGATATTAATGTAAATATTTATGGGGGTTTACCGTAACTGATCTATTTGGTATCTAACTGTTACAAGTCTAGAGGTCTATCAGATTGTTAGATATTGGTAATTTTAAATTTGCATTTATGTCTGCATTTCGCCATCAATTCATCACGTTTGTTCAAAAGATTATTGCGGTCGTATTTTAGGATTCTTATTTTCTCCTCTAAACATAAATTGCATCTCTGCCTAAATCCATTTGGGATATCCGAAAAGCATAGTATTGACCACGAAACCACCGGGGACCGGTTCTCATTTTTCAGAAGCCACCATTGTTTCGCTAATTCTGTTTTGTTCTTGAGATCTGGGTTATTAAAAGAGTGTTTGTGGTCATAAAAGCGTTGTTTCCAGTTACCCGCGGAGATGCCGATGTAGACTTTATTGTCCCTGTTATTATCTTCCGGATGAATAGTGGCCTTATACACCACACACTCAACTTTACAGTTACCGTCCAGTGGGCAGTTCTCTTTAACTTGGCAATTACATTTATCTACTGTAACCTTATTTTTATTAGAATTGTTTAGTAATTTACGATTATGGGTGCTTATTATTTTATCCATGTTTTTGGTACAAGAGTAACTAATTTTTATGGTTTTTCTATTAAATATCTTTCTGAGTGGATTATTCATGCTAAAATGCTTATCTACTAGGTTCAAGAATACTTTCCCGATGTTGATGTTAGATAGTTGGCAGTATGGAGGATTGAACCATGTTATTTTACGGCCTCTATTCCTGGATTTATTTTTATTTTCTTTCTTGATATATTTGAGTTTATCGCTATATCCACTTTTTTCTAGCGCTCTATTGTATAAATGTTTGTTTGTTTCAAAAATTTCCTTGTTAGCCGAAAGTTTATTGATTCTAGTATTAATCGTTTTAGGTACTTGTTTGATTATGCAGTTCGGGTGATTAGATCTAATATTGATATATGATGGTGTGTGATTATCTTTGTTGAAGGGTTTGTAAGTCCCCTTTTTTAAGTCTAGTGTAATGTCTAGATAGTTAACTTCTTTACAATTTGGGGTTATGTCTATTTTAAATCCTAGGTATTTGAAGGCTCTTATTATTTTTTTATGTATTTTGGATACCATGGGGCCATCACTATTAGGGATGATAATTAGTCCATCATCCCTGTATAAACCAACTAAATTAGGCTCTACAATTCTGCTGAGTGTGTACATTATAAATATGCCCACCAGATCGGCAATCTGTGCTGAGTCAAAGGCACCCATCGGAACATCGAAGCTGTTGTTGTTTAATTTAATCCATGTTTCGTGGTTGCTTGTAAGGATGGATCTGCGACATGCCATAATTATTCTTACCTGTTCATCGGATATATCCACGAAATTCCTAGCATAGTTAATGCTGTTCGTAAGTAACTCCTTGGAAATCGAGGGGTAAAATTCCATAATATCGAATTGTATAAAGGAGGCATTCCTCTTATTTTCAATTGATATAAACCATTTGATGGTATCCGAAGAATCCTTCCAAAGGTTGAATTTGGTAGCCTCCAGAGTTACTTTAATGATCTTCTTGAGGAACTCCCTAGATACATGGCCGAGTTCCGATTTTGTAGAGTTGATCAATCTAGCTTGTTTTTTAATGTGGAAATTTTTCTTGTGGTCCTTGATTAGTATGTATGCGTCTTTGTTATCGATTTTCCCCACTCTATCCTCGATGTTCAGCCCGGACGCAAAGTCCTTGGTTTCCTCATTAATTATCCTTTCAGTGTCGTGGGTATCTTTTCTGTAATTATTACAGATTTTTTCCAGAATAGTTTTTTTATACTCGGATGGGCACATCTTGTAAATATTCGCTGACTTATCAGCCTTCACCCAAACTTTGTTCGACTTCTTGATCTCTGCGATGTCTTTCTTCAGAGTGGACTGAAATTGGTTTGAATATCTTCTGAACTTAATTCTTTTGACTAGGTCGAAAAGATCAGTCTCAAAAGACCTCAAAGCCTCGATGGGTTTACAGGTATTCTGTGACCTGAAAGTAAAGGTTTCCTTGTAATTAGAATCCTCATTCTTTAAAAAGAAATACGCTTTCCATCTTAGTCTGTTGGTAAAGTCCGTTATTCTGTCCATAAGAGAGAACGTGAAGCTATGTAGGCTGGGAAAAGGTATATTTTTCAGCGAATATGACGGTGTAAACTTCTCCATCCTCAGTTCAAAATTGAAGTAATTCCGATACAAGAATTCCTGTGAGAGCTCAACACGTTGTGGAGCCAGTAAATAGTGTTATAATGGAATAATTCCAGGAAGAAATCCGGGTAAGAGAGCTCAATGTGGTAAACAGAGCAATAATAACGTAAAATATAATAACACGAAATTACATGATTGTCGATGCAATAATTTATTTCAACCTTGCGGTTTTATTCAAGCATCCAACTTAACAATTACATTTTTGATACTGATAGAAAATTGAATTCATCCTCGGCACTTCAAACACAATCAGAGGGAGTGGTGGTAGCAGCCGGTTTGAACACCCAACATAGAGCGAGTAGAAATTAACATCTTATATTTAACTAAATTAATCTAAGGAGATCTTATGGTTTTTTTGTTTATTTTTATTAAATAATAACGTCTGGGTTAAGCGCACATATTCTTCATATCCGACCTGGTGACATACGCCTCCATACATACGCACACATATACCTATTCACACACACACAATTTTTGGCTAGCCCGAAATTCAGCTTACCAAGGCCAACGAGATTTTTTACCCGGCAAACGAAACGAGAAAGTCTAGTGTCATCGGCTGGTTGACACTTCTCGTGCCCTAATTTCATCTAGATTCGCGCGTCAAAATTAATTTGAAAATTAAGAATACTCTGATTTTCACAAATTCATCTTACATTAGTTTATAATCTATGGAAGCCTATAATTAATTCTAATCTAATATTGTCTAGTGATAATATTATACACTTAATTTAATTCGCTATCTTATTTTAAGTAAATAACATCTGCATACATCCCTATATACATACACATCCATCTCTACACGCACACACATGTATACATACATATACAAATATACTTACATCTACACACACATATATATATACACACATACACACATATACATATATATATATACACATACATACACACGCACCCACACATACATACATATATACCCCCGTACCTACTACCTTGAATTAAAATTTTTTTAAGACATCGAAGATAAATGTGTTTCGTCTTTAAGTATTCATTAAAGAACATCCCTACTAAATGAATGCATACCTACACACACACACACACAAACATATGCACATACACACACATACACACGTATACCTATACACACCTATATACGCACATGCACACATAGCCACAGATGTGCAAAATAGAGATACATATATATGTATACATAGACATACACAAATGCACACCCGTACACATACCTATATACCTACTCAGTTATACGCATACGTACACACATACCTATACTCATATACTCGCACATGCCCATACATGCACACATACACCTGCACCCATGTATACACATATATACCCATATACACATATATATATATACAAAATAATATATACGGCCTGGAAAGTTTTAAATTGCATATACATACCCATAAGTAAAATAACACATACGGCCTGGAAAGTTTTAATAACCGGGGTAAGAGTTTAATTAAACATACGCACACATTGATAAGGCAAATATGCAGTACATACATACACACACACACATACACACACCCACATACATGCTAGCACATACACAGACACAAGCATGCATGTACACATATATATACATACAAAAACAAATGTACTCATATATACGTTCCTAATTTTTATCATACATACATATACACTAATGCCCGCATACACGCGCATCCGCACGCGCATGCATACATAGCAAATATAATGCTATCTTATTTCAAATAAGTACACTGAATACACGAATATCTTAAGGTACCCTCGTATATGCATACATCCGAAAAACAACTATAACTAATGTCACCAGGTCAGTAATTATATGTTCATAACAGATATTAATGTAAATATTTATGGGGGTTTACCGTAACTGATCTATTTGGTATCTAACTGTTACAAGTCTAGAGGTCTATCAGATTGTTAGATATTGGTAATTTTAAATTTGCATTTATGTCTGCATTTCGCCATCAATTCATCACGTTTGTTCAAAAGATTATTGCGGTCGTATTTTAGGATTCTTATTTTCTCCTCTAAACATAAATTGCATCTCTGCCTAAATCCATTTGGGATATCCGAAAAGCATAGTATTGACCACGAAACCACCGGGGACCGGTTCTCATTTTTCAGAAGCCACCATTGTTTCGCTAATTCTGTTTTGTTCTTGAGATCTGGGTTATTAAAAGAGTGTTTGTGGTCATAAAAGCGTTGTTTCCAGTTACCCGCGGAGATGCCGATGTAGACTTTATTGTCCCTGTTATTATCTTCCGGATGAATAGTGGCCTTATACACCACACACTCAACTTTACAGTTACCGTCCAGTGGGCAGTTCTCTTTAACTTGGCAATTACATTTATCTACTGTAACCTTATTTTTATTAGAATTGTTTAGTAATTTACGATTATGGGTGCTTATTATTTTATCCATGTTTTTGGTACAAGAGTAACTAATTTTTATGGTTTTTCTATTAAATATCTTTCTGAGTGGATTATTCATGCTAAAATGCTTATCTACTAGGTTCAAGAATACTTTCCCGATGTTGATGTTAGATAGTTGGCAGTATGGAGGATTGAACCATGTTATTTTACGGCCTCTATTCCTGGATTTATTTTTATTTTCTTTCTTGATATATTTGAGTTTATCGCTATATCCACTTTTTTCTAGCGCTCTATTGTATAAATGTTTGTTTGTTTCAAAAATTTCCTTGTTAGCCGAAAGTTTATTGATTCTAGTATTAATCGTTTTAGGTACTTGTTTGATTATGCAGTTCGGGTGATTAGATCTAATATTGATATATGATGGTGTGTGATTATCTTTGTTGAAGGGTTTGTAAGTCCCCTTTTTTAAGTCTAGTGTAATGTCTAGATAGTTAACTTCTTTACAATTTGGGGTTATGTCTATTTTAAATCCTAGGTATTTGAAGGCTCTTATTATTTTTTTATGTATTTTGGATACCATGGGGCCATCACTATTAGGGATGATAATTAGTCCATCATCCCTGTATAAACCAACTAAATTAGGCTCTACAATTCTGCTGAGTGTGTACATTATAAATATGCCCACCAGATCGGCAATCTGTGCTGAGTCAAAGGCACCCATCGGAACATCGAAGCTGTTGTTGTTTAATTTAATCCATGTTTCGTGGTTGCTTGTAAGGATGGATCTGCGACATGCCATAATTATTCTTACCTGTTCATCGGATATATCCACGAAATTCCTAGCATAGTTAATGCTGTTCGTAAGTAACTCCTTGGAAATCGAGGGGTAAAATTCCATAATATCGAATTGTATAAAGGAGGCATTCCTCTTATTTTCAATTGATATAAACCATTTGATGGTATCCGAAGAATCCTTCCAAAGGTTGAATTTGGTAGCCTCCAGAGTTACTTTAATGATCTTCTTGAGGAACTCCCTAGATACATGGCCGAGTTCCGATTTTGTAGAGTTGATCAATCTAGCTTGTTTTTTAATGTGGAAATTTTTCTTGTGGTCCTTGATTAGTATGTATGCGTCTTTGTTATCGATTTTCCCCACTCTATCCTCGATGTCCAGCCCGGACGCAAAGTCCTTGGTTTCCTCATTAATTATCCTTTCAGTGTCGTGGGTATCTTTTCTGTAATTATTACAGATTTTTTCCAGAATAGTTTTTTTATACTCGGATGGGCACATCTTGTAAATATTCGCTGACTTATCAGCCTTCACCCAAACTTTGTTCGACTTCTTGATCTCTGCGATGTCTTTCTTCAGAGTGGACTGAAATTGGTTTGAATATCTTCTGAACTTAATTCTTTTGACTAGGTCGAAAAGATCAGTCTCAAAAGACCTCAAAGCCTCGATGGGTTTACAGGTATTCTGTGACCTGAAAGTAAAGGTTTCCTTGTAATTAGAATCCTCATTCTTTAAAAAGAAATACGCTTTCCATCTTAGTCTGTTGGTAAAGTCCGTTATTCTGTCCATAAGAGAGAACGTGAAGCTATGTAGGCTGGGAAAAGGTATATTTTTCAGCGAATATGACGGTGTAAACTTCTCCATCCTCAGTTCAAAATTGAAGTAATTCCGATACAAGAATTCCTGTGAGAGCTCAACACGTTGTGGAGCCAGTAAATAGTGTTATAATGGAATAATTCCAGGAAGAAATCCGGGTAAGAGAGCTCAATGTGGTAAACAGAGCAATAATAACGTAAAATATAATAACACAAAATTACATGATTGTCGATGCAATAATTTATTTCAACCTTGCGGTTTTATTCAAGCATCCAACTTAACAATTACATTTTTGATACTGATAGAAAATTGAATTCATCCTCGGCACTTCAAACACAATCAGAGGGAGTGGTGGTAGCAGCCGGTTTGAACACCCAACATAGAGCGAGTAGAAATTAACATCTTATATTTAACTAAATTAATCTAAGGAGATCTTATGGTTTTTTTGTTTATTTTTATTAAATAATAACGTCTGGGTTAAGCGCACATATTCTTCATATCCGACCTGGTGACATACGCCTCCATACATACGCACACATATACCTATTCACACACACACAATTTTTGGCTAGCCCGAAATTCAGCTTACCAAGGCCAACGAGATTTTTTACCCGGCAAACGAAACGAGAAAGTCTAGTGTCATCGGCTGGTTGACACTTCTCGTGCCCTAATTTCATCTAGATTCGCGCGTCAAAATTAATTTGAAAATTAAGAATACTCTGATTTTCACAAATTCATCTTACATTAGTTTATAATCTATGGAAGCCTATAATTAATTCTAATCTAATATTGTCTAGTGATAATATTATACACTTAATTTAATTCGCTATCTTATTTTAAGTAAATAACATCTGCATACATCCCTATATACATACACATCCATCTCTACACGCACACACATGTATACATACATATACAAATATACTTACATCTACACACACATATATATATACACACATACACACATATACATATATATATATACACATACATACACACGCACCCACACATACATACATATATACCCCCGTACCTACTACCTTGAATTAAAATTTTTTTAAGACATCGAAGATAAATGTGTTTCGTCTTTAAGTATTCATTAAAGAACATCCCTACTAAATGAATGCATACCTACACACACACACACACAAACATATGCACATACACACACATACACACGTATACCTATACACACCTATATACGCACATGCACACATAGCCACAGATGTGCAAAATAGAGATACATATATATGTATACATAGACATACACAAATGCACACCCGTACACATACCTATATACCTACTCAGTTATACGCATACGTACACACATACCTATACTCATATACTCGCACATATATATATATGTATATATATATACATATATATATATACATATATATATATATATACATATATATTTATATATATATATATATATATATATATATATATATATATATATATATATATATATATAGTCTCGGAAGTTTCTCAACCATTAAAACTATATTAAAAAAAACAACTTATAATCCCAAGTCTTCCAGTGGAAAATCACTCATGTAAGTCAATTTATTTTTTACAGTTATTATATTAGTTTGTTTCTAACACTATTTTAAGGAATCATCAGTTGTTTACCATGAAAAACTGTTTCGGGAATTTATATATATATATATACAGTTTGTGACACTTTAAAAACAATTATTTTATATAATTTGGTTCGATTCTCAGTAGAATCAATTTTTAAAGCCAATTAAATATACATATTCGCACTTGTAAATAGTTATTTAAAAAAGTAAAATACAGTTATAAATAAATAACATTACAGATGAGATTCAATGTCAATTTCGGACAAAAGCTAGCATAGTTAACTAAATAAAAAAAGGAGATCGAAGAAGAAAAAAAGCCTCTATAGATTAAGCAATATGAATCTGAACTCTCATATGTTATAGTAAATTTAAAATGGAGATAGTTAACAAGGGATAATGTTACAGACAAAGTAGTTTAGTTTTCTGTGGTGATGGTAAGGTCCGCCATTGTTAGAGGACCCGTTTAGAAGAGAGACGGCTCGAAATTATCTTCAAACAAGGGGAGGAAACTTATTGCTTGATTGAAATGAATATGTAGTACGCAGTTAATAAAATGAAGGGTTCTAATTGGTTGGAAGCTAGAGTAACAACTGCAGAACTATAAATAAAATGTAAATTACTGCATGCAATTAGCCTGATGATTTAAATCCGGAAACGAAACAGAAACGTTTCTCTGTGGCTTAAATGGCATAATATATTTTATGATAAGCTTTACTTATGTATCGATCATTATTAAAGTAATTACTGAAGAAATATATACGTAATAAGGTCCCCTCTTTTTGTTTCACTGTTAGATACTTGAATCCACCCTTTCTTTTTTTTATTTATGAATTTTCCAACGAATGCTAAGTCTACAATAACATGGATTTAGTAAGTTTCTCTGAGAATTTAAACTGCATTTTCCCTTTTTTTCTTTTGTTTAAAATGACTCAAAGCTTCTTTAGATTATATATATATATATATATATATATATATATATGGGAAATGAAAAAGAAAAAACCAAAAGATATTCTAAGAATTCTAAGGAAAAAAAGAAAAGGCAGGTCATTACACCGTTTAGAGGGTTGCCTATAGGGAGTCCAATTTTTTGTCTACAGAATTGATTGTCGAATTACAAGTATATTATTTCAGTAATGAGGCTAATTATTCTTATTAAAGTGTTGGGGTAAATGCTAAGTCGGTTTCGATTTTCTTTTGATGTATGTGGAGTAATTTCAAGCATTTTTAACTGGGGCATTGGTGTATAGCGCTGTTACCTCAAAGCTGTGTATGTTTTTCTTCATACGTTTATGTTATTGATTTTATTAAGAAGGTCGCACGAGTTTTAGATGTGGGAGGGTCTGATGATGCCCATAAGTGGGGTGAGAAAGTTGGCTATGGATCGTGAGATTTTGTGTGTGGTACTACTTATGCCTGATATTTTGAGGCTCATGAGGATGTCTGGTTTGTGTTTTGGGGAGCAAGTATAATGTAGGAATAATAGGGTTATACTCGATATATGATGTCCATTTTTTAGCGTTCTTAATTAGGTGTTTGAAAGCTTTGTATAATGTTCTATGTTTTTGTCTATAGTTTTTGGGCAGTTTTAGTGTATGTGTTTATGTCGGATAATAGAGTAGATATTTTTCTAAGATACGAGAGTTTATTAATAATTACTATGCTCCCTCTCTTATCTCATGGTGATATGACTATGTTACTATTATTCGTTCGGTGTTTTAGAGTATATATGTATTTTTTAGGTAATACAGGGTCATTGAGTAGGGTGGCTGTGGTTAAGATGATTCCGTGAATAAAGCCTTTAGTAAAGTCTGTCTCAGTGTGTTTGTAATTGTTTAGAACTGTATTGGTAGTGGCGTTTGAGTGTATTCCGGTAGCAAATTTTAAGTCGAAACAAGGAGCTTCAGTTTCTGTGTCTGAAAGTTTATAAGTGGTGAGGTTTTTATAAGCTCCGAACGTCCTAAGGTTTTTCATTTGCTGTCTAAGATTAGTCTGGTGCGTTTGTTCTTTAATTTGGCGGTGTGTTAAGCGTTGAAGATTTTGATAGATTTGGTGATGTTAGTGATTGTGTCGAGTTTTATTGTGTTGTCTTTTTGAAGGTTGATGATCAATTTTCTAGCCTCCTGGAAAAGGTACGAGCTTTTGTGTTTCAGTAGGTTTGCAGATGATGCTAACTATTTTTTAATGTAATCAGGGAAAATGTGGTGTGAATATATATATATATATATATATATATATATATATATATATATATATATATATATATATATATACATGTTTCGATGTACAAATGTTTCGATGTACAACATTTCTAAATGGTTTTAAATAAATACAGAAATTAAACTTCGAAAGTACTTTCCACCAACATCTCATCAAAAAGAAGGGTTGGTATACAAAATATATAAATAAGGAGAAAGAGCAAGAATGGGGAACTTTACTGCTGGTGAAATAGGAGAATTAGCGTTTGAAATAATTAATTTAATTTAATAAATCGAGTAAAATCGTTTAAAAAGCTAGTTAGTTTTAAAGGACGAAAAAAAGGTGATCAACTAACTATCCCCAAAGAGAATAAAAGATCTTACGAAGACCTTCTACTTGCAAAGAAAAGGCTTTTGCAAGGCGATAGCGATGTGTTTCAAGATTTTTCAAATCAGAGAGGGAATCTGCTTGATGTAAGACCGTATATATATATATATATATATATATATATATATATATATATATATATATATATATATATATATAATGTGTGTGTG
Organism: Sepiola atlantica; assembly: GCA_963556195.1. Lineage (NCBI taxonomy): Eukaryota > Metazoa > Mollusca > Cephalopoda > Sepiida > Sepiolidae > Sepiola > Sepiola atlantica. The sequence continues at coordinate 34,938,983 of OY744540.1, forward strand.
TATGCGTGTGTGTATATAAAATAGTTATATATATATTAATATATTATTAACAATACTTATGAGAAGAAAGGTGTACATAAATGTTTGTGTTCAATACACGTCAGACTATATGACATTTATTCTGTGAAGTTCCTTCAGGGATAAACCACACAATTTGATGTGTAGCTTACTTGACATGAATACATTTAATTTTATTGCATATCTCCAAATATACAGTGATCATTGTTGAGATGCCTACTAAAACATATATCATGTATTATCTTTCCTAATGCGTAACATCTCGAAACTGACAACATCAAGTTTGATGTTCTGATCTTCTGTACCACAATTAATAATAATAATAATAATAATAATAATAATAATAATAATAATAATAATAATAATAATAATAATAATAATAATAATAATAATTAGCGGGACCCGTGTAAATTACACGAAATGATGTTTGTAATACTAATTATCTTGTTCCTAACATGTTTGAACATGTTCCTACATGTTTGAATAAAATATGATAAGATTTGGACTTGTATATTTATTTTTTTAAAATGAACAATACATGAAACAATTTACAAAACTTCTTTATTTCGACGACTAAACCTTACTTTGTAAATGTTTTCGATTAAATTAAATTTGGCTTTAATTCATGAATATTTATTTACTCCTCTCAAGGAGTTAGGCACAAGGCCAGTTTTATCTTACTTCCACAAGTAAGATGTGACCCAAGGTCGGGTCGTGAAAGTGGGGTTTGAAAAGCCAGCGCTCGAGAAGGTGAGCACTCTGGTCATTAAAAATTGCCTGGGCAGCCCCGTCGGCATTCCCCGGTAGGGACGCCCCAGGCAGTAAGCAATAAACTTACTGGGAGGGTGGACCTCCTAGAACTGCACAGGACAGACGCATAAACCGGCGTAAATCAAGCCTCGAAGGTCAAACAATACCAGTCTATGGAATGCAGTATCCATCGGAACAGATACTACACTTTGATCTTAGCCAAAAGGTCAAACCAATTCATAAGTAGCATACAAAGATTCGGAAGGTCGTTGCTTTTGATGTAAGCATGACACACAAAATCACACACACTATTGTATTAATATGTGTCTTCCCGGTCGTCCCCTCCCTACCTCTTTTCCCCTTCCTCTCGAAATGTAGAAAAAACATCTTAGAGGTTGATTGGGATCGAACTATAAACCAGTCGGGCCGAAGTCAAAAATACTACGTCGCTAACCGTTGCGCCAAAGGGAAATTCTTGACAATGTTTCAAAAATTAGGCGTGTTGAATGTTTTTCAAAATCTACGTGCGGCACGCATGCGCAGAGCTTTTGCCGGAAGCGTGACACACGAACACACACGCTATCGTATTAATATATAGATGATAATAATAATAATAATAATAATAATAATAATAATAATAATAATAATAATAATAATGTATATATATAGATCTAATTAAAATAATATATACTATTCATAAAATGCTTTATATATATATATATATATATATATATATATATATATATATATATATGTGTGTGTGTGTGTGTGTGTGTGTGTGTGTGTGTGTGAAAAGACAAACGAAACAAAAACAAATTTAAATGCAGGAAAAATAATCACCGTACGTATTCCTGTATTTCAATTTGTTTTTATTTATATATGTATATAGGTATGTATATGTATTTACATATGTATATATGTGTGTACATGTGTATGTGAGTGCATAGGCGCGTGTGTGTATAAGCGTGGATGTGTGTATGTGTGACTGTGTGTATGTCTGGGTGTGTGTGCATGTATTTAGAGAAGAGGAGACGGGTCGATTCTAGCCTGTCCTGCCTTTAGTTTGAGTTGACCGACTTTCTTAAGGGTCGATAGGTAGGTGTCACGATGTCATCTTACGCAAAGGGGTTTCTCGTCTGAATAATTTTAAATGTAATTTGTCTGTTTGTTTTTATATGATTGTATATTGGCGGATCTAATCTTTATTCATCAGTATATATCTGAAGAGGCGCCGAAGAGGTTCTGAAACAATTGTCGGATACTCAAACTGTGTTTATTTGGATATAAAATGCTCTAATATATATTGAGCACTTTTGAAAAGTATTGGCTTTGTTCATTGTGTTAATATTTTGACTTAATATATTTTTATATATATATATATATATATATATATACATATACATATATATACATATATATATATATATATATATATATATATATATATATATATATATATATATATATATATATATATATAAATATATATATATATATATATATATGAAATAAAACATACGTTAATGCATATATTATAGATGTTTATTTTTCTATGTAAGTCCCAATCCTATGAAGCCTGCCTTCCGGTAAGTATTTCACTATTCATAAAATGGGAGTGAGATGTACATTGCTTATCGCCTGAGGCGTCTTCATTTGTTTGGGATTGCCGAGGGCACTTTTTTTATTTTTGAACGGATCAATTTAATAAACGAGAGATTAGAATGAGATAAGCGATAGAAATCACAAACGAAAAGAAAGAAAATATTAGAAAGAAGCAAGAAACTGGCAAACAGAGGAGGATAAAATGGTGGAATAAATAAATAAATTGGGCGAGATTTAATTAATTGAAGCCAAGATGAAAATTGTATTAGAAAAAAAGGAACAAATAAGCAAAAATTGATAGTTTGTATTATGTTGATTATTCAAACTACTCTAATCATCTTGGTTGTTATTGCCGGGACTTCTACAGCAGCAGTTCTATCTCGACCCGAATTTTTCGAATTTAGAAATTTTATGTCGAAATTCCGTATTAATTGCAGAGTTTGACATGACTATTTCCAAGTTCGAAAAGATGCACCTGAAGAAGGCCAGAGGGTACATCAGCAGAAACTTCATGACCATAACAACGAAGATGCGAATAGTAGTCCGAATAAGCCAAAAAATATGATAACAACGACAAGATTGATAATTTGTATAATTTGTATTATTCGAACTACTGTTGGATGTTATTCTCATAACGTTTTGGCCGATGAAACTTCCGAACTTCTTTAGATGCGTTTGTTTAACTCGGGAATCTCTATGTCGAACTTTAGAATCTGTAGGATTTTTTTAACAGACGTTGTTTGCTCTCGTTTCGTGAGCCATGACTGGGTAGAAGTCTTAAGTAATTCGTATGCCAAGTAATAATCAGTTCTGAATGACAGTCTTCTGTAGGTTGAAGGTTCAATCCTCAGTACAGACGATGCTAAGATTACCAGAAAAATATGTAAATTGTAAAGAGAAAAAAATGGCTTTTTTTTGTTAATTTACACCAATAATAGGAATGTTGGTGACATACTGTTTTAACCTCTAACTCTAGCTAAGCATAACCCTAGCTAACCACAACTCTAGCCCTGCAAAAGTGGAGAAAATGTTTTGGAAGATGGTCTCATGACAACAGAACATATACTACACTACTCCGTCTTAGGAGGAGGTCGTGTCTTGGAGGATGGTGTAATAACAAACAAACATATACTACACTGTCCTTCCAAAGGTGGAACTATGTTTGTAGGAGAGCATTAGGACAACAGAAAGGACTAGATACTAAGGGGAAATATCGCGTGGAGAGCATTAAACGGTAAAGAACCAGAACGGAAATTCTTATGATGTTTTCTTGCCATTTGAACGTTTAGTTAATAATAAATCCATTGAGAACTATGTTTATTAATTTATTTCTCACAGAAGCGACATTACTAGTCTTTTTCCACTCTATTCTTATTTCCATGAAATGTGTCCGACTGGGCTTCAATCCTTGATTGCCACTGGAACAAGGACTAGCAATCTACCACCATTGCCAATAACTTCCTTTCTTCTTCCGTAAATTTAACATCTAACTGAATTCCCATGAAAATGCCTTTTTTCCAAGAAATGCCTTACCTGTGTAACAGAGTGTTTTCTTTACAACATATTAACCATCAATGCGTTATTTAATGTCGAATCAAATTGTCGGATTGAATCCGATAAGTCGGAAAAATCTTATTTATTTATATACTCGTCGGAACACTTGTCGTGCTCAGAATTTAAGGAGAAACACTTATATGTACTTTTTCACTATGCTCATATAATCATATTCCTTTCTCTATTTTTACTGCTCCCTCCTCTCGGTTCGCCCTTAATATAGTCAGAAAAATCTGAAATGTTGAAAAACTCTCTGAATTAGTGTTTTATACATGTTGTCCCAATTTTGATAAAATCAGATATACGTATTTGAAATTTTAATGAGTTCTGTCCTCATAGGTCACTTAGAGGTTGTGTCACGTAGATGTTCGGCACATAGAAAGTAACGTAGAAACTCGGGACCGCTTTAATTGTCTTCCCAATATAATTGTATGCATATTATATATATTTCATTAAAATAGGATATATTTGAAGATTTAAAGGATGCTCTGCCCGCATAGCTTCCTTAGGTGAGTAGGGCACTTAAAGATCCAGTTCCTCTCCCATGGTCTTCTCTAGAAAATGTTATACATAGGATTTATATTTCATAAAAATAGAGTATAATTGAATGTTTAAAGTCGTTATGCCCTCATAACCTCATAATAGCCGCACTTAAGAAATTCGGGACTACTTCGATTATTTTCCAAGGTAAATTTTATATAAGCCTACATTTTTTAATTTGATGTAGATTCTCTGAGCTTTCTTTTTATAATATCACTCACATACACACATACATTGAGTTTTACATAGGGAGACTTTAAAAAATAGTTTGATGTTAAATATTATTCAAGAGTCTTAATTAATCTGGTGGTGCGCGGATCAGTGTTTTTGAAGCGGTCGGGTTAGGGTTATTTTAATTGTAACCCACTGACAGAAAAATGCCGCTATCAGAAAAAGTAAGTAAAATAAATAAAAAGTAGTTCATACCCACTCTTTGAATGGTACAGTATCTGGATATTTCCATGTTCATCTGTACCTAGCTTCGAACGCTTTATAGTAAGTACGAAGGCAAAATAGATAAACTTGCATAGGAGAGTAACTTACTACGATGAATATATGTACGTATTGTTTTAGATGGACGAAAAAACATGAGAAATTATATTTTAATCAAAATCAATTCGCTTTGAACTAATACTGTATACCCTTTATGTCTACATTGTTTATAAAGGTCATTTAGTTTTAGAAATATTCATGCAATGTTTTGGTTGTGTTATGTTAATTTATTTACATTTAAAATGCACATATACAGTTAAAAAATAATTTAGACTCACACGAGATTCGAACTCGTAGAAACTACTGCCTTAGTTATGTGTAATTTTCCTATTTCTCTTTTTGTTAACCAATCAGATGTTTCTATTTCCATGAAAATAGCCAAACTCTCCAAACACCTTTACTTTCTAATAGTATATAGACACATGAAAAGCAAAATAATAATATTGAATAAAATAATATATTGTTTGAATAAAGATTTTTCTTTAAATATCTTGAAATACTGGCTGTCTTGAAGATAGAAAATTAATACAATTCGAAAGCATTTTAGTGGTATTATATTTGAAAAATTGAAGTAGACTCCGTCTTGATGTATGGCCGGGAATTGACGAGAATTTGCGCCCATTGAAACGAAAAAAAAAAACAGAGAGACAAACGGAACTTCTGAATCAGCTCTTCATTTATTAATGTTATCAAGGGCGTTGCTAGAAAAAGCTTTTTCTCTCATCATCTAATATGTTGTTCAATATAATATATTGATGCATTTCTAAAAACAAAAAAACAGCTTCATTTTAAATTTCTTACGACTTAATAATGATAATAATTATTAAACTGGAGGAGATATTTTGATAAACCTTACATTATTATTCAATAATCTGGATTAAAACATACGTTAGCTTGATTAAAAGCATTGTACTGTTTACATATTTATTTGTTATACATCGTATGTTAATCAATAACTTTGTTTCTACTGACTACAACACGCAATAAAATATATATATATACATATACAAACATTATATATATATATATATATATATATATATATATATATATATATATATATATATGTGTGTATATGCATATAAATATATATATATATATATATGTGTGTGTGTGTGTATATGTATATTATATATTGAACATTATAGAAATTATATTCGAACGTAACGGAAAATGAATAAGGAAAAAACAAAAGTATTTATATATTCATCAACCTTTCGTCCTTATGTCAAGACGTTCTAAAGATGAGTGCTTTGAAGAAAAAATAAATAAATAAAAATAAAAAAATAACTTTTGTATTTCTTCAAATCAAGCATCTTAAAATAAAGATAAAACGTTGATGAATATATAAATAATTATTCTTTTTTTCAGTTTACATATATATATATATATATATATATATATATATATATATATATATATATATATATATATATCGATTCTAGAATCGACAAGATAAATGATCTATTCTTACTTCTGTCTGATTTGATGGATTACTTTATCAGTTTTGACGGCATTAATATACACGGTAATCGCACAAACAGATGACACCATTAAGTGTGCAAGGAGACAAACAGACACAAAAGATCAACAGTGATAGGGATGGATCATCAGCAGTAGCAGTTATAGCTCTTGTTAATTTTAAGCAAACATACACGTCCACATATTTTTAGTAATATATAGATCAGCAGTGAACAGTTACGGCTGCTGCTGCTGCTTTAAAACAAAGATGCATATTATGGATGCTGCTTTTTGTAAATTAACATACATAAATATTCATTAACCTCTAACTCTCTTTCTCGCTTCGAGCCCCGTCTCTCTCATTCCTTCTCTCTTCCCTTTCACTCCCTCTTTCGCTCTCTCTGTCTTCTCATATTTTCTCTCTTCTATTTTTCTTCTCTTTCATCTCTATCTTTTTATAATATACATCATTCGCCTCCTTCCACTACTTCTCTTATCACACGCCTTTGATTTACGTTATTCGCCTTTCCACTTACGATCTAAAGCATCCATGTACAGCTGACAATTGTGCACGTCGATAAGATAAAAATACCATCCGTTTTACAAGATGAGTGGGTAGTGGTTCAAGTATGAAATGATGTTGTTTTAATAATAATTTTGTTATTATAATAAGTCAATATTTCAAACTCCCTGCGTTTTTCATCGGAAATGATTATTGAATAATTAATGTGATGGTAAAATAAAAACAGAAATGAAGCCGCCCATGTGCGGAGTATTAATGTGCTAAAAATTGGACAGTTATATGTTTTAATGGAAGGGGGATGTCGGCTAAGTGTTGTTTAAATGTGTTTAGAGGCTGTTTCTTAATATTATATTATTATTTATTTAATAATTATTTGATTCTTTAAGTATCATTTTTTAAGTAGAAAGTATCCTAGTGAATGTTTGCGACCATTTCCGGTCGTTGTTTTATATCCTGTAAGCGTTACTAGTATATATATATATATAGAGAGAGAGATTTTTTATAGAAAATTTGGCTGGTTTTTATAACGAGAGAATAAATAAAAGATGGACTTGACGATGTGTCTGCCTCACGTAATCAATGCCGTCTTGCGCTACGGGCCAGTAATAACAAATCCTTTCAAACTATTAATCCCCAGTGCAGGTAATAAACAGCATCGTTTATATCGACTATTCTGCAAACCTGTCTCAACCTAACAAAATAAAATAGATCTAAAAACCTTGTTTCTTTTCGAACGTTCTCGCCAATGTTTTCTGTCTGCTTGTGTTATTGTATCATGTTCAATCTGATTTTATTTCGAATATTTTCCAGTCGTTTTTCTTCCGTATTTTATGATGTATTTTTTATGTAGTTTTCATCACACATTTCTTGCTTTCTGTCTCCTTTATTTGATTATTTGTAGTTCCCATGTTGGCCTATCAATAATTCAACGCCATTGCAATTCTCTAAAATGTCGACATGTCCAGGGAAGTAACAAAAGAACACAACTTAAACAACACGGCGAAACCCGACTAGTTTATGACTCGTCGGGTAGGATTGCGTGGTGTTTATGGCCCGTTTTGCTTGTTTAGGATTCGCGTAATCTAGAAAAAGTTAAAAGGAAAAAGAAAAAAGAGAAAGAAAATAGGAAAATACAAATAATCAAATGAAAAAAAGAGATTAAATAGAAAGTGATAACGGAATAGTAAACAAAGAGATGGAGAAGAAAAAACAGAGAACTGTCCAAATAAAAACATACTTCTGTTTTTACTCTTTTTTGTGCAGACCATCGAATTGAAGAAGAAAAATAAAATATGTCTTCATGATGTTTGCAGTTTGTTCGTACTTTAAAATGTGATTCTCAGGATGAAAAATAATCTATCATCATCATTTTGAATCTATTTTGAATATTTACAGTATGTAAGCGTTCTGGATATAATTCGGTAATTCTCGGCAATTTCCGAGATTTTCTTCTTAATTTTATCTCTATATTTTGCAGTTTTCTTGTGCTTTTAAATCAGATCTTATTGAATTTAATGCTAATTATTCTCGGTAGATTTCGGTGATTTCCAGCTATTTCTGTAAGGTATTTTGTTTATTTTCCTACATTAATGCCAATGATACTGAGTGCAGAAAATAATACATTTATTTTCATCAATTTGTCTTTATTTTGAAGGTTTACAGTATTCAAATGCGTTCAGTAAACCTCAGTTTAAGAATAGTCTGGCGTTTTTTGTTTTATAAATGTTTTCTTGGAGATTACCCTACAGAGACACATCTTAGCGATTATGGGGCTGTGTGGATGGGAAACTCATTCAGGATAACACTTCCTTCTGATGAGACGACTACAAAAATGTATCCGCATATCAGTGAATGAAGAAAGACCAAAAAATGTTGGACATTTATTACTTAGATTTTGTTGATAGGTCAGGCATAGTCTGAAGTTTATTTGAAGTTGTTTTGCAGACAGGATTGGGAATTTTATTAACTATTCCATGGATTGCAATTTTGGCAGGTAACTCTGTATAAGGAAACCGCATGCGGGTGGCGGCGGAAGGCGACAAAGAAAAGAGAATATAACTATAAAAGTTAACCCCTGCAGATCAAATAAATGGGTTTAATTTGAAATCGCCGGAAGGTTTCAGATTACGACAATATAGTACAACTATAGAAACGTTGTGATTATTACTACTATGATTAATATAACAGTATGAAATATGTACACAATATAAAGTATCGCAATCTTTTATTATATCAGCGTAATAGCAAAAATAAATCTTCAGAATTATTTTATAAGTATGTAAACCAAAACCCTCTGTAACCAAATTCCACAAGGAACTCTTATACAATCACCACCATGATAACACTGATAAATTTCCAACACCAACGCTTTCTCTCAGCTGCAAAAAAAAAAACAACAACTCCCTATCTGCTTTTCATCCGTCTTTTTAGAAGTCAGTTGGTCTCTACCCATGCACATTAGTTACTTACGTATGCAAATTGTTTCCAACTATAACAATCTGTAATTACGAACACAATTCAGTTTTTTTTAATTGTAAAAGGGTCGCCCGACACACCAAACATCTAATGCGCTTTGAAGCTGGCAAGTTTATTTTAAAATGTAAAATCTAAAAAATGCTGACTCATTTACTGTTTCGAATTATGAGTTAGCTATTTTTTTATACGTAAACAGTGGTGAACACTGGCGGCCACTGGCATCCACTGGCTGACAGTGGCGGGAAGTGGTAGCAGTTGGCTTCAATTATTAGTTGGCTAAGTAAAGCCTGGGTTAGTCGATAACCTCCTTCTTCCTAGAATTATCGTATTAGAATTTTAATTCCCCCCTCTACACCGCAATTTCCCAATGATGTAATTTCCGGTTGAATTTGACGAAAATGACTTGCAATTTGTTTTATAAAAAGACTACATGATATAATCGTTTACTATTTAAATTAATACATAATTGAATTGATATTAAGCTAAAAATTGCTGAAATAATCGACCCCCAGACGAAATCTTTGCAATAGCCATCTTAGGGGTGAATTTAAGGATCTGGGGATACGCCCATAAACTTTCTCGGTGACATCAGAATACCGTTTTAGATTTTATCTAGATTCGTTAACTTTTTTCTATAGGGCACACACACAGTATCACACATACATACAGACGTTGAGTTTAATACATTATTGCTGCGAAATCACTAAAAACGACACAATATAAATACAAAAAATGCACATTGTCATAGGTCGATCGCAACGATGGCAAAACTACATGAATTGCACTTCAAATTGCTATGGCATCCGCCCTATTCTTTAGTTAGGCTCCCACGACTACTAGCTGTTTGCAGACCTCAAGATAATGCCCCATAGAAAGAGATTTGGCTCTAATGAAAAAGAGATATCGGAAACTGAAGCGTATGTTGGACAAAAAAGAATTCGTTCTACAAAATAGGCATCGATTTGTTTACAAACTTATCACGTTCCATAAAGGTTCTTATGCCACTCGAGGATAAAGGTTTTTGGGTAGGACAGGTAGACAGTGAGATACCGAGGGGATTTGTAACGATGGTTGTAACTGGTAGAAAAACTGATTATTAAAGGGGACGGCTCAACAAGAATTTGCTGACATTGGGCTTGAAAATGGCAATCTTATATTCAGGTTGGAAGCAGCCCCACGGCACTGTGTTCAACAGACGGGCAGTTCTAGAAAAGAAATTCTTCCCATGCCAGTTCCGCTTAGTTATATGGACACACATGGAGACATGGAATGTATTGACAGTTGAATTGATTGATAAGCGTTGGAACCGTGTATAATACTGGAAGAAGACTATTTTTATGAATGAAATTTGAATTTTGTCTAAAAGCTGTTCTTTTATCAGTTAGGCCCGAGAATTATTGAGTAATGTGTAACTGGAATAATGCTTATTATTGTTTTATTTTATTAAATCATACAAGTTTTTAGTTATATTGTTGTGATATGAATCAATTATACCGGCCAATATGTCAAGGTGCCCATCCATAAGCATGCTGAATATAAGAATCCTAGCAGAGCGGAACTCTTAACCTTGTACGTAGTAAAAGAAGAACAATTGGAATCAAGTATTATTTCTAAAAAATGCTGTCAGCTGAGATTTATCATCGCGTATTTTATTAAACACGACGCAAGCTGCAATAAAATGAAAAACGGACAAACATGAAATTAAAATAATTCTGATATCGATTAAAACAGACATTTAAATCGCAGGAATTCAATAAAAATGGAGATTAATTGAAAAATACGTTTCTTTTTAATATTGAAGAATGCTTAATATGAAGAATTCAAGAAAGTGAATGAATCGGCTGACATGTATTCACTTGAATATCGAAAGCACAATATCTAATCATGGAAGATTTAAACCTGGATTTTCCCAATCATGGATTTTTATTAAAAAAATATTCGAAACAACTTTCATATATGCATTGGAAGATATTTATATAGCAATTGATTGATTAATATTAAAATAAATGATTGGCTTTGTTTATTTATGAATATAGATTGGGTTATATTTATATATGAGAAATAGCTATCAGTGAGGGCATATTTATACATAGACATTGAAACTAATATTTGTAATCATGGTGATTAAATTGTGTATCGTTTTATATAAACATTCCTTTAGTATGGGTTTGTGTGTTAGAATGTAATGTGTTTTGGGGCATGGTGTATTGATATGTATGACAGTATTGTGATTATCTATGCGATAATACATATTGGGGATGGTTTGTAGAGAGGGTATATATGTTATTAAAATTATTTAAATTGTTTAAATGGGGAGGTCTAGAGTGAATGTATAAGTCTTTGTTTTTTCATAAAATTGATGGATAGGTATTATATTTTACATATAGTTGTTGCTACGGGAGTAATGCCCCGTTTGCCCAGGTATCTAAAGGTATTATTATGATCGTTTGATGGTTCTATGTGTCATCCCGATATAGATTTACCCTTTTTTGTGATTATGTCGGAGATAACTTTGGTTTCATAGAAAGCGGATTTAAGTGTGTATCCGTCTTCCGAAGTGCAATCTTCACCTGTTCTGGATGAGCAGTTGGGGTTAGGTGTATTGATATCAGTTGTGGATTTTGAGACTATGAAATAACCTACGCAGGGTTAGCAAGAGTAACTAGTTTTAACCGTGTTTTTGTTTAAATATTGCATGGAAGAGAGTGTTTGTCTAGCAAGTGGAGGAAGTATTTGCCTACGCTAAACCTTACGCTGACAGACAAAGGGGTAAACCTAATAAAGTTCCTTTTCCTATCTAGTCTATGTGGTTTAATTTGTAGGGAGGGTGTGTGTGAGCTTTTTTCTTCCAAGTCGCTGGCAGGGGAACTACGGTTTTGTTGTTATATGGGACGGTTTGTTGGAATATTTCGGGCCTGGATAAAGGGTTGGAGATTATACATTTATGCTAGGTATTAGGTTCTAAAGAATAGTGGGCTGTCAGGAGTGTTAGTCTATCTGGGTTGTGTTATGGGTTTATGGAAAGGGACAGATGAAGATGTTAGCTAAGACAATATTTGCACCTGAAAAGTGTACATTAGTAGGATTGGTGTCAATGTTAGTGTTCTAATCAGTTTCGGAAGACACTTATTCATTCATCACGGTAGAGACAAAACTAGTGGCTAGGGAACCTATTTCTGGGTAAATCTGAAATAAAAAGTCACAGTAAGTCCTCATTTTTTATAATAATGCTTGTAAAACTTACAATAGATTACTTTACTCGTTTTATTTTTCAACAAATTAATGATATAAGTATATGTATATATATATATATATATATGTATACATATATATATACAATGCTGTATACACGTTACACCTCATACGATTCTCCTTCTTATTTTGTTATTTTATGTACCCATGGGCTTAATCGCCACTTTAATTTTACTTTCTCATAAAAGCTCTCATTAATAGGTTTAAATTGACGACATATATTTTAGAATCTGTCCAAGAAAGTCACGAAAAATAAGCTTCCCTATGTCTGATTGATACGAAATAATATCTAGCTTCACTCTTAGAGGTGTTATATT